>JBBPBR010000438.1:0-149644 GCA_037974775.1 Cicer pinnatifidum
TTTTCGTCCTCCCTAGGCTTATTCTTGTCCAATTAGGGTTTATAACCAATCTTGTGCATCCAATAAGTTCATTTGTGTCATTGGATGAACATTTAGGTCATTTTCGTCCTCCGTAGGCTTATTCTTGTCCAATTAGGGTTTTTAACCAATCTTGTGCATCCAATAGGTGTGTTTGTGTCATTGGATGAACATTTAGGTCATTTTCGTCCTCCCTAGGCTTATTCTTGTCCAATTAGGGTTTTTAACCAATCTTGTGCATCTTATAAGTTCATTTGTGTCATTGGGTAAACATTTAGGTCATTTTCGTCCTCCCTAGGCTTATTCATGTCCATTTAGGGTTTTTTACCAATCTTTTGCATCCAATAAGTTCATTTGTGTCATTGGATGAACATTTAGGTCATTGTCGTCCTCCCTAGGCTTATTCTTATCCAATTAGGGTTTCTAACAAATCTTGTGAATCCAATAGGTGTGTTTGTGTCATTGGATGAACATTTAGGTCATTTTCGTCCTCCCTAGGCTTATTCTTGTCCAATTAGGGTTTCTAACCAATCTTGTGCATCCAATAGGTGTGTTTGTGTCATTGGATGAACATTTTGGTCATTTTCGTCCTCCGTATGCTTATTCTTGTCCAATTAGGGTTTTTAACCAATCTTGTGCATCCAATAGGTGTGTTTGTGTCATTGGATGAACATTTAAGTTATTTTCGTCCTCCCTAGGCTTATTCTTGTCAAATTAGGGTTTCTAACCAATCGTGTGCATCCAATAGGTGTGTTTGTGTCATTGGATGAACATTTAGGTCATTTTCGTCCTCCCTAGGCTTATTCTTGTCCAATTTGGGTTTCTAACCAATCGTGTGCATCCAATAGGTGTGTTTGTGTCATTGGATGAACATTTAGGTCATTTTCGTCCTCCCTAGGCTTATTCTTGTCCAATTAGGGTTTCTAACCAATCTTGTGCATCCAATAGGTGTGTTTGTGTCATTGGATGAACATTTAGGTCATTTTCGTCCTCCCTAGGCTTATTCTTGTCTAATTAGAGTTTTTAAGCAATCTTGTGCATCCAATAAGTTCATTTGTGTTATTGGATGAACATTTAGGTCATTTTTGTCCTCCCTAGGCTTATTCTTGTCCAATTAGGGTTTCTAACCAATCTGGTGCATCCAATAGGTGTATTTGTGTCATTGGATGAACATTTAGGTCATTTTCGTCCTCCCTAGGCTTATTCTTGTCCAATTAGGGTTTTTAACCAATCTTGTGCATCCAATAGGTGTTTTTGTGTCATTGGATGAACATTTAGGTCATTTTCGTCCTCCCTAGGCTTATTCTTGTCCAATTAGGGTTTTTAACCAATCTTGTGCATCCAATAAGTTCATTTGTGTCATTGGATAAACATTTAGGTCATTTTCGTCCACCCTAGGCTTATTCTTGTCCAATTAGGGTTTTTAACCAATCTTGTGCATCCAATAGGTGTATTTGTGTCATTGGATGAAAATTTAGGTCTTTTTCGTCCTCCCTAGGCTTATTCTTGTCCAATTAGGGTTTCTAACCAATCTTGTGCATCCAATAGGTGTGTTTGTGTCATTGGATGAACATTTAGGTCATTTTCGTCCTCCCTAGGCTTATTCTTGTCCAATTAGGGTTTCTAACCAATCTTGTGCATCCAATAAGTTCAATTGTTTCATTGGAAGAACATTTAGGTCATTTTCGTCCTCCCTAGGCTTATTGTTGTCCAATTAGGGTTTTTAACCAATCTTGTGCATCCAATAAGTTCATTTGTGTCATTGGATTAACATTTAGGTCATTTTCGTCCTCCCTAGGCTTATTCTTGTCCAATTAGGGTTTCTAACCAATCTTGTGCATCCAATAGGTGTGTTTGTGTCATTGGATGAACATTTAGGTCATTTTCGTCCTCCCTAGGCTTATTCTTGTCCAATTAGGGTTTTTAACCAATC
The DNA here is from genome assembly GCA_037974775.1 of Cicer pinnatifidum. Classification (NCBI taxonomy): domain Eukaryota; kingdom Viridiplantae; phylum Streptophyta; class Magnoliopsida; order Fabales; family Fabaceae; genus Cicer; species Cicer pinnatifidum. The sequence goes on from JBBPBR010000438.1 coordinate 1,952, forward strand.
TTGTGCATCCAATAAGTTCATTTGTGTCTTTGGGTGAACATTTAGGTCATTTTCGTCCTTCCTAGGCTTATTATTGTCCAATTAGGGTTTCTAACCAATCTTGTGCATCCAATAGGTGTGTTTAGTCATTTGATGAACATTTAGGTTATTTTCGTCCTCCCTAGGCTTATTCTTGTCCAATTAGGGTTTTTAACCAATCTTGTGCATCCAATAAGTTCATTTGTGTCATTGGATTAACATTTAGGTCATTTTCGTCCTCCCTAGGCTTATTCTTGTCCAATTAGGGTTTCTAACCAATCTTGTGCATCCAATAGGTGTGTTTGTGTCATTGGATGACCATTTAGGTCATTTTCGTCCTCCCTAGGCTTATTCTTGTCCAATTAGGGTTTCTAACCAATCTTGTGCATCCAATAGGTGTGTTTGTGTCATTGGATGAACATTTAGGTCATTTTCGTCCTCCCTAGGCTTATTCTTGTCCAATTAGGGTTTTTAACCATTCTTGTGCATCCAATAACTTCATTTGTGTCATTGGATTAACATTTACGTCATTTTCGTCCTCCCTAGGCTTATTCTTGTCCAATTAGGGTTTCTAACCAATCTTGTGCATCCAATAGGTGTGTTTGTGTCATTGGATGAACATTTAGGTCATTTTCGTCCTCCCTAGGCTTATTCTTGTCCAATTAAGGTTTCTAACCAATCTTGTGCATCCAATAGGTGTGTTTGTGTCATTGGATGAACATTTAGGTCATTTTCGTCCTTCCTAGGCTTATTCTTGTCCAATTAGGGTTTTTAACCAATCTTGTGCATCCAATAAGTTCATTTGTATCATTTGGTGAACACTTAGGTCATTTTCGTCCTCCCTAGGCTTATTCTTGTCCAATTAGGGTTTCTAACCAATCTTATGCATCCAATAGGTGTGTTTAGTCATTTGATGAACATTTAGGTTATTTTCGTCCTCCCTAGGCTTATTCTTGTCCAATTAGGGTTTTTAACCAATCTTGTGCAACCAATAAGTTCTTTTGTGTCATTCGATTAACATTTAGGTCATTTTCGTCCTCCCTAGGCTTATTCTTGTCCAATTAGGGTTTCTAACCAATCTTGTGCATCCAATAGGTGTGTTTGTGTCATTGGATGAACATTTAGGTCATTTTCGTCCTCCCTAGGCTTATTCTTTTCCAATTAGGGTTTTTAACTAATCTTGTGCATCCAATAAGTTCATTTGTGTCATTGGATGAATAGTTAGGTCATTTTCGTCCTCCCTAGGCTTATTCTTGTCCAATTAGGGTTTCTAACCAATCTTGTGCATCCAATAGGTGTGTTTGTGTCATTGGATGAACATTTAGGTCATTTTCGTCCTCCCTAGTCTTATTCTTGTCCAATTAGTGTTTTAAGCAATCTTGTGCATCCAATAAGTTCATTTGTGTCATTGGATGAATAGTTAGGTCATTTTCGTCCTCCCTAGGCTTATTCTTGTCCAATTAGGGTTTCTAAACAATCTTGTGCATCCAATTGGTGTGTTTGTGTCATTGGATGAACATTTAGGTCATTTTCGTGCTCCCTAGGCTTATTCTTGTCCAATTAGGGTTTTTAACCAATCTTGTGCATCCAATAAGTTCATTTGTGTCATTGGATTAACATTTAGGTCATTTTCGTCCTCCCTAGGCTTATTCTTGTCCAATTAGGGTTTCTAACCAATCTTGTGCATCCAATAGGTGTGTTTGTGTCATTGGATGAACATTTAGGTCATTTTCGTCCTCCGTAGGCTTATTCTTGTCCAATTAGGGTTTTTAACCAATCTTGTGCATCCAATAGGTGTGTTTGTGTCATTGGATGAACATTTAGGTCATTTTCGTCCTCCCTAGCCTTATTCTTGTCCAATTAGGGTTTTTAACCAATCTTGTGCATCTTATAAGTTCATTTGTGTCATTGGGTAAACATTTAGGTCATTTTCGTCCTCCCTAGGCATGTCCAATTAGGGTTTTAAGCAATCTTGTGCATCCAATAAGTTCATTTGTGTCATTGGATGAATAGTTAGGTCATTTTCATCCTCCCTAGGCTTATTCTTGTCAAATTAGGGTTTCTAACCAATCGTGTGCATCCAATAGGTGTGTTTGTGTCATTGGATGAACATTTAGATCATTTTCGTCCTCCCTAGGCTTATTTTTGTCCAATTAGGGTTTTTAAGCAATCTTGTGCATCCAATAAGTTCAATTGTGTCATTGGATGAACATTTAGGTCATTTTCGTCCTCCCTAGGCTTATTCTTGTCCAATTACAGTTTTTAACCAATCTTGTGCATCCAATAAGTTCATTTGTGTCATTGGATTAACATTTAGGTCATTTTCGTCCTCCCTAGGCTTATTCTTGTCCAATTAGGGTTTCTAAACAATCTTGTGCATCCAATAGGTGTGTTAGTGTCATTGGATGAACATTTAGGTCATTTTCGTCCTCCCTAGGCTTATTCTTGTCCAATTAGGGTTTATAACCAATCTTGTGCATCCAATAAGTTCATTTGTGTCATTGGATGAACATTTAGGTCATTTTCGTCCTCCGTAGGCTTATTCTTGTCCAATTAGGGTTTTTAACCAATCTTGTGCATCCAATAGGTGTGTTTGTGTCATTGGAAGAACATTTAGGTCATTTTCGTCCTCCCTAGGCTTATTCTTGTCAAATTAGGGTTTCTAACCAATCGTGTGCATCCAATAGGTGTGTTTGTGTCATTGGATGAACATTTAGGTCATTTTCGTCCTCCCTAGGCTTATTCTTGTCCAATTAGGGTTTTTAACCAATCTTGTGCATCCAATAGGTGTGTTTGTGTCATTGGATGAACATTTAGGTCATTTTCATCCTCCCTAAGCATATTCTTGTCGAATTAGGGTTTCTAACCAATCTTGTGCATCCAATAGGAGTGTTTGTGTCATTGGATGAACATTTAGGTCATTTTCGTCCTCCCTAGTCTTATTCTTGTCCAATTAGGGTTTTAAGCAATCTTGTGCATCCAATTAGTTCATTTGTGTCATTGGATGAATAGTTAGGTCATTTTCGTCCTCCCTAGGCTTATTCTTGTCAAATTAGGGTTTCTAACCAATCGTGTGCATCCAATAGGTGTGTTTGTGTCATTGGATGAACATTTAGGTCATTTTCGTCCTCCCTAGGCTTATTCTTGTCCAATTAGGTTTTTTAACCAATCTTGTGCATCCAATAGGTGTGTTTGTGTCATTGGATGAACATTTAGGTCATTTTCATCCTCCCTAGGCATATTCTTGTCGAATTAGGGTTTCTAACCAATCTTGTGCATCCAATAGGAGTGTTTGTGTCATTGGATGAACATTTAGGTCATTTTCGTCCTCCCTAGTCTTATTCTTGTCCAATTAGGGTTTTAAGCAATCTTGTGCATCCAATTAGTTCATTTGTGTCATTGGATGAATAGTTAGGTCATTTTCGTCCTCCCTAGGCTTATTCTTGTCCAATTAGGGTTTTTAACCAATCTTGTGCATCCAATAGGTGTGTTTGTGTCATTGGATGAACATTTAGGTCATTTTTGTCCTCCCTAGGCTTATTCTTGTCCAATTTGGGTTTTTAACCAATCTTGTGCATCCAATAAGTTCAGTTGTGTCATTGGATTAACATTTAGGTCCTTTTTCGTCCTCCCTAGGCTTATTCTTGTCCAATTAGGGTTTCTAACCAATCTTGTGCATCCAATAGGTGTGTTTGTGTCATTGGATGAACATTTAGGTCATTTTCGTCCTCCCTAGGCTTATTCTTGTCCAATTAGGGTTTTTAACCAATCTTGTGCATCTTATAAGTTCATTTGTGTCATTGGGTAAACATTTAGGTCATTTTCGTCCTCCCTAGGCTTATTCATGTCCATTTAGGGTTTTTTACCAATCTTTTGCATCCAATAAGTTCATTTGTGTCATTGGATGAACATTTAGGTCATTGTCGTCCTCCCTAGGCTTATTCTTATCCAATTAGGGTTTCTAACAAATCTTGTGAATCCAATAGGTGTGTTTGTGTCATTGGATGAACATTTAGGTCATTTTCGTCCTCCCTAGGCTTATTCTTGTCCAATTAGGGTTTCTAACCAATCTTGTGCATCCAATAGGTGTGTTTGTGTCATTGGATGAACATTTTGGTCATTTTCGTCCCCCCTATGCTTATTCTTGTCCAATTAGGGTTTTTAACCAATCTTGTGCATCCAATAGGTGTGTTTGTGTCAATGGATGAACATTTAGGTCATTTTCGTCCTCCCTAGGCTTATTCTTGTCAAATTAGGGTTTCTAACCAATCGTGTGCATCCAATAGGTGTGTTTGTGTCATTGGATGAACATTTAGGTCATTTTCGTCCTCCCTAGGCTTATTCTTGTCCAATTAGGGTTGTTAACCAATCTTGTGCATCCAATAGGTGTGTTTGTGTCATTGGATGAACATTTAGGTCATTTTCGTCCTCCCTAAGCTTATTCTTGTCTAATTAGGGTTTTTAAGCAATCTTGTGCATCCAATAAGTTCATTTGTGTTATTGGATGAACATTTAGGTCATTTTCATCCTCCCTAGGCTTATTCTTGTCCAATTAGGGTTTCTAACCATTCTTGTGCATCCAATAGGTGTATTTGTGTCATTGGATGAACATTTAGGTCATTTTCGTCCTCCCTAGGCTTATTCTTGTCCAATTAGGGTTTCTAACCAATCTTGTGCATCCAATAGGTGTGTTTGTGTCATTGGATGAACATTTAGGTCATTTTCGTCCTCCCTAGGCTTATTCTTGTCCAATTAGGGTTTTTAACCAATCTTGTGCATCCTATAACTTCATTTGTGTCATTGGATAAACATTTAGGTCATTTTCGTCCACCCTAGGCTTATTCTTGTCCAATTAGGGTTTTTAACCAATCTTGTGCATCCAATAGGTGTGTTTGTGTCATTGGATGAACATTTAGGTCATTTTCGTCCTCCCTAGGCTTAGTCTTGTCCAATTAGGGTTTCTAACCAATCTTGTGCATCCAATAGGTGTATTTGTATCATTGGATGAACATTTAGGTCATTTTCGTCCTCCCTAGGCTTATTCTTGTCCAATTAGGGTTTTTAAGCAATCTTGTGCATCCAATAAGTTCATTTGTGTCATTGGATGAACATTTAGGTCATTTTCGTCCTCCCTAGGCTTATTCTTGTCTAGTAAGGGTTTTTAACCAATCTTGTGCATCCAATAGGTGTGTTTGTGTCATTGGATGAACATTTAGGTCATTTTCGTCCTCCCTAGGCTTATTCTTGTCCAATTAGGGTTTTTAACCAATCTTGTGCATCCAATAAGTACATTTGTGTCATTGGATTAACATTTAGGTCATTTTCGTCCTCCCTAGGCTTATTCTTGTCCAATTAGGGTTTCTAACCAATCTTGTGCATCCAATAGGTGTGTTTGTGTCATTGGATGAACATTTAGGTCATTTTCGTCCTCCCTAGGCTTATTCTTGTCCAATTAGGGTTTTTAACCAATCTTGTGCATCCAATAAGTTCATTTGTGTCATTGGGTGAACATTTTGGTCATTTTCGTCCTCCCAAGGCTTATTCTTGTCCAATTAGGGATTTTAACCAATCCTGTGCATCCAATAAGTTCATTTGTGTCATTGGGTGAACATTTAGGTCTTTTTCGTCCTTCCTAGGCTTATTCTTGTCCAATTAGGGTTTCTAACCAATCTTGTGCATCCAATAAGTTCATTTGTGTCATTGGATGAACATTTAGGTCATTTTCGTCCTCCCTAGGCTTATTCTTGTCCAATTAGGGTTATTAACCAATCTTGTGCATCCAATAGGTGTGTTTGTGTCATTGGATGAACATTTAGGTCATTTTCGTCCTCTCTAGGCTTATTCTTGTCCAATTAGGGTTTCTAACCAATCTTGTGCATCCAATAGGTGTGTTTGTGTCATTGGATGAACATTTAGGTCATTTTCGTCCTCCCTAGGCTTATTCTTGTCCAATTAGGGTTTTTAACCAATCTTCTGCATCCAGTAAGTTCATTTGTGTCATTGGATGAACATTTAGGTCATATTCGTCCTCCCTAGGCTTATTCTTGTCCAATTAGGGTTTTTAACCAATCTTGTGCATCCAATAAGTTCATTTGTGTCATTGGATGAACATTTAGGTCATTTTCGTCCTCCCTAGGCTTATTCTTGTCCAATTAGGGTTTTTAACCAATCTGGTGCATCCAATAAGTTCATTTGTGTCATTGGATGAACATTTAGGTCATTTTCGTCCTCCCTAGTCTTATTCTTCTCCAATTAAGGTTTTAAGCAATCTTGTGCATCCAATATGTGTGTTTGTGTCATTGGATGAACATTTAGGTCATTTTCGTCCTCCCTATTCTTATTCTGGTCCAATTAGGGTTTTTAACCAATCTTGTGCATCCAATAAGTTCATTTGTGTCATTGGATGAACATTTAGGTCATTTTCGTCCTCCCTAGGCTTATTCTTGTCCAATTAGGGTTTTTAACCAATCTTGTGCATCCAATAAGTTCATTTGTGTCATTTGATGAACATTTTGGTCATTTTCGTCCTCCCTAGGCTTATTCTTGTCCAATTAGGGTTTTCAACCAATCTTGTGCATCCAATAAGTTCATTTGTGTCATTGGATGAACATTTAGGTCATTTTCGTCCTCCCCAGGCTTATTCTTGTCCAATTAGGGTTTTCAACCAATCTTGTGCATCCAATAAGTTCATTTGTGTCATTGGATGAACATTTAGGTCATTTTCGTCCTCCCTAGGCTTATTCTTGTCCAATTAGGGTTTTTAACCAATCTTGTGCATCCAATAAGTTCATTTGTGTCATTGGATGAACATTTAGGTCATTTTCGTCCTCCCTAGGCTTATTCTTGTTCAATTAGGGATTCTAAACAATCTGTGCATCCAATAGGTGTGTTTGTGTCATTGGATGAACATTTAGGTCTTTTTCGTCCTCCCTAGGCTTCTTCTTGTCCAATGAGGGTTTTTAACCAATCTTGTGCATCCAATAAGTTCATTTGTGTCATTGGATTAACATTTAGGTCATTTTCGTCCTCCCTAGGCTTATTCTTGTCCAATTAGGGTTTCTAACCAATCTTGTGCATCCAATAGGTGTGTTTGTGTCATTGGATGAACATTTAGGTCATTTTCGTCCTCCCTAGGCTTATTCTTGTCCAATTAGGGTTTTTAACCAATCTTGTGCATCCAATAAGTTCATTTGTGTCATTGAATTAACATTTAGGTCATTTACGTCCTCCCTAAGCTTATTCTTGTCCAATTAGGGTTTCTAAACAATCTTGTGCATCCAATAGGTGTGTTTGTGTCATTGGATGAACATTTAGGTCATTTTCGTGCTCCCTAGGCTTATTCTTGTCCAATTAGGGTTTTAAGCAATCTTGTGCATCCAATAAGTTCATTTGTGTCATTGGATTAACATTTAGGTCATTTTCGTCCTCCCTAGGCTTATTCTTGTCCAATTAGGGTTTCTAAACAATCTTGTGTATCCAATAGGTGTGTTTGTGTCATTGGATGAACATTTAGGTTATTTTCGTCCTCCCTAGGCTTATTCTTGTCCAATTAGGGTTTTTAACCAATCTTGTGCATCCAATAAGTTCATTTGTGTCATTGGATTAACATTTAGGTCATTTTCGTCCTCCCTAGGCTTATTCTTGTCCAATTAGGGTTTCTAACCAATCTTGTGCATCCAATAGGTGTGTTTGTGTCATTGGATGAACATTTAGGTCATTTTCGTCCTCCGTAGGCTTATTCTTGTCCAATTAGGGTTTTTAACCAATCTTGTGCATCCAATAGGTGTGTTTGTGTCATTGGATGAACATTTAGGTCATTTTCGTCCTCCCTAGGCTTATTCTTGTCCAATTAGGGTTTTTAACCAATCTTGTGCATCTTATAAGTTCATTTGTGTCATTGGGTAAACATTTAGGTCATTTTCGTCCTCCCTAGGCATGTCCAATTAGGGTTTTAAGCAATCTTGTGCATCCAATAAGTTCATTTGTGTCATTGGATGAATAGTTAGGTCATTTTCATCCTCCCTAGGCTTATTCTTGTCAAATTAGGGTTTCTAACCAATCGTGTGCATCCAATAGGTGTGTTTGTGTCATTGGATGAACATTTAGGTCATTTTCGTCCTCCCTAGGCTTATTTTTGTCCAATTAGGGTTTTTAAGCAATCTTGTGCATCCAATAAGTTCAATTGTGTCGTTGGATGAACATTTAGGTCATTTTCGTCCTCCCTAGGCTTATTCTTGTCCAATTACAGTTTTTAACCAATCTTGTGCATCCAATAAGTTCATTTGTGTCATTGGATTAACATTTAGGTCATTTTCGTCCTCCCTAGGCTTATTCTTGTCCAATTAGGGTTTTTAACCAATCTTGTGCATCCAATAAGTTCATTTGTGTCATGGGATTAACAATTAGGTCATTTTCGTCCTCCCTAGGCTTATTCTTGTCCAATTAGGGTTTTTAACCAATCTTGTGCATCCAATAGGTGTGTTTGTGTCATTGGATGAACATTTAGGTCATTTTCGTCCTCCCTAGGCTTATTCTTGTCCAATTAGGGTTTTTAACCAATCTTGTGCATCCAATAAGTTCATTTGTGTCATTGGATTAACATTTAGGTCATTTTCGTCCTCCCTAGGCTTATTCTTGTCCAATTAGGGTTTCTAACCAATCTTGTGCATCCAATAGTGTGTTTGTGTAATTGGATGAACATTTAGGTCATTTTCGTCCTCCCTAGGCTTATTCTTGTCCAATTAGGTTTTTAACCAATCTTGTGCATCCAATAAGTTCATTTGTGTCACTGGATTAACATTTAGGTCATTTTCGTCCTCCCTAGGCTTATTCTTGTCCAATTAGGGTTTCTAACCAATCTTGTGCATCTAATAGGTGTGTTTGTGTCATTGGATGAACATTTAGGTCATTTTCGTCCTCCCTAGGCTTATTTTTGTCCAATTAGGGTTTTTAACCAATCTTGTGCATCCAATAAGTTCAATTGTGTCATTGGATGAACATTTAGGTCATTTTCGTCCTCCCTAGGCTTATTCTTGTCCAATTACGGTTTTTAACCAATCTTGTGCATCCAATAAGTTCATTTGTGTCATTGGATTAACATTTAGATCATTTTCGTCCTCCCTAGGCTTATTCTTGTCCAATTAGGATTTCTAACTAATCTTGTGCATCCAATAGGTGTGTTTGTGACATTGGATGAACATTGAGGTCATTTTCATCCCCCCTAGGCTTATTCTTGTCCAATTAGGGTTTTAAGCAATCTTGTGCATCCAATAAGTTCATTTGTGTCATTGGATGAATAGTTAGGTCATTTTCGTCCTCCCTAGGCTTATTCTTGTCAAATTAGGGTTCCTAACCAATCTTGTGCATCCAATAGATGTGTTTGTGTCATTGGATGAACATTTAGGTTATTTTCGTCCACCCTAGTCTTATTCTTGTCCAATTAGGGTTTTAAGCAATCTTGTGCATCCAATAAGTTCATTTGTGTCATTGGATGAATAGTTAGGTCATTTTCGTCCTCCCTAGGCTTATTCTTGTCAAATTAGGGTTTCTAACCAATCTTGTGCATCCAATAGGTGTTTTTGTGTCATTGGATGAACATTTAGGTTATTTTCGTCCTCCCTAGTCTTATTCTTGTCCAATTAGGGTTTTAAGCAATCTTGTGAATCCAATAAGTTCATTTGTGTCATTGGTTGAATAGTTAGGTCATTTTCGTCCTCCCTAGGCTTATTCTTGTCTAATTAGGGTTTCTAACCAATCGTGTGCATCCAATAGGTGTGTTTGTGTCATTGGATGAAAATTTAGGTCATTTTCGTCCTCCCTAGGCTTATTCTTGTCCAATTAGGGTTTCTAAACAATCTTGTGCATCCAATAGGTGTGTTTGTGTCATTGGATGAACATTTAGGTCATTTTCGTCCTCCCTAGGCTTATTCTTGTCCAATTAGGGTTTTTAACCAATCTTGTGCATCCAATAAGTTCATTTGTGTCATTGGATTAACATTTAGGTCATTTTCGTCCACCCTAGGCTTATTCTTGTCCAATTAGGGTTTTTAACCAATATTGTGCATCCAATAGGTGTGTTTGTGTCATTGGATGAACATTTAGGTCATTTCCGTCCTCCCTAGGCTTATTCTTGTCCAATTAGGGTTTCTAACCAATCTTGTGCATCCAATAGGTGTGTTTGTGTCATTGGATGAACATTTAGGTCATTTTCGTCCTCCCTACGCTTATTCTTGTCCAATTAGGGTTTTAACCAATCTTGGGCATCCAATAGGTGTGTTTGTGTCATTGGATGAACATTTAGGTCATTTTCGTCCTCCCTAGGCTTATTCTTGTCCAAATAGGGTTTTTAACCAATCTTGTGCATCCAATAAGTTCATTTGTGTCATTGGATGAACATTTAGGTCATTTTCGTCCTCCCTAGGCTTATTCTTTCCCAATTAGGGTTTCTAACCAATCTTGTGCATCCAATAGGTGTGTTTAGTCATTTGATGAACATTTAGGTTATTTTCGTCCTCCCTAGGCTTATTCTTGTCCAATTAGGGTTTTTAACCAATCTTGTGCATCCAATAAGTTCATTTGTGTCATTGGATTAACATTTAGGTCATTTTCGTCCTCCCTAGGCTTATTCTTGTCCAATTAGGGTTTCTAACCAATCTTGTGCATCCAATAGGTGTGTTTGTGTCATTGGATGAACATTTAGGTCATTTTCGTCCTCCCTAGTCTTATTCTTGTCCAATTAGGGTTTTCAGCAATCTTGTACATCCAATAAGTTCATTTGTGTCATTGGATGAATATTTAGGTCATTTTCATCCTCCCTAGGCATATTCTTGTCCAATTAGGGTTTCTTACCAATCTTGTGCATCCAATAGGTGTGTTTGTGTCATTGGATGAACATTTAGGTCATTTTCGTCCTCCCTAGTCTTATTCTTGTCCAATTAGGGTTTTAAGCAATCTTGTGCATCCAATAAGTTCATTTGTGTCATTGGATGAATAGTTAGGTCATTTTCGTCCTCCCTATGCTTATTCTTGTCAAATTAGGGTTTCTAACCAATCTTGTGCATCCAATAGGTGTGTTTGTGTCATTGGATGAACATTTAGGTTATTTTCGTCCTCCCTAGTCTTATTCTTTTCCAATTAGGGTTTTAAGCTATCTTGTGCATCCAATAACTTCATTTGTGTCATTGGATTAACATTTAGGTCATTTTCGTCCTCCCTAGACTTTTTCTAGTCCAATTAGGGTTTCTAACCAATCTTGTGCATCCAATAGGTGTGTTTGTGTCATTGGATGAACATTTAGGTCATTTTCGTCCTCCCTAGTCTTATTCTTGTCCAATTAGGGTTTTAAGCAATCTTGTGCATCCAATAAGTTCATTTGTGTCATTGGATGAATATTTAGGTCATTTTCATCCTCCCTAGGCTTATTCTTGTCCAATTAGGGTTTTTAACCAATCATGTGCGTCCAATAAGTTCATTTGTGTCATTGGATGAACAATTAGGTCATTTTCGTCCACCCTAAGCTTATTCTTGTCCAATTAGGGTTTTTAACCAATCTTATGCATCCAATAAGTTCATTTGTGTCGTTGGATGAACATTTCGGTCATTTTCGTCCTCCCAAGGCTTATTCTTGTCCAATTAGGGTTTCTAACCAATCTTGTGCATCCAATAGGTGTGTTTGTGTCATTGGATGAACATTTAGGTCATTTTCGTCCTCCCTAGGCTTATTCTTGTCCAATTAGGGTTTTTAACCAATCTTGTGCATCCAATAAGTTCATTTGTGTCATTGGATTAACATTTAGGTCATTTTCGTCCTTCCTAGGCTTATTCTTGTCCAATTAGGGTTTCTAACCAATCTTGCGCATCCAATAGGTGTGTTTGTGTCATTGGATGAACATTTAGGTCATTTTCGTCCTCCCTAGGCTTATTCTTGTCCAATTAGGGTTTTTAACCAATCTTGTGCATCCAATAAGTTCATTTGTGTCATTGGGTGAACATTTGGGGTCATTTTCTTCCTCCCTAGGCTTATTCTTGTCCAATTAGGGTTTCTAACCAATCTTGTGCATCCAATAGGTGTGTTTGTGTCATTGGATGAACATTTAGGTCATTTTCGTCCTCCCTAGGCTTATTCTTGTCCAATTAGGGTTTTTAACCAATCTTGTGCATCCAATAAGTTCATTTGTGTCATTGGATTAACATTTAGGTCATTTTCGTCCTCCCTAGGCTTATTCTTATCCAATTAGGGTTTCTAACCAATCTTGTGCATCCAATAGGTGTGTTTGTGTCATTGGATGAACATTTAGGTTATTTTCGTCCTCCCTAGGCTTATTCTTGTCCAATTAGGGTTTTTAACCAATCTTGTGCATCCAATAAGTTCATTTTGTCATTGGATTAACATTTAGGTCATTTTCGTCCTCCCTAGGCTTATTCTTGTCCAATTAGGGTTTCTAACCAATCTTGTGCATCCAATAGGTGTGTTTGTGTCATTGGATGAACATTTAGGTCATTTTCGTCCCCCCTAGGCTTATTCTTTTCCAATTAGGGTTTTTAACTAATCTTGTGCATCCAATAAGTTCATTTGTGTCATTGGATGAATAGTTAGGTCATTTTCGTCCTCCCTAGGCTTATTCTTGTCAAATTAGGGTTTCTAACCAATCTTGTGCATCCAATAGGTGTGTTTGTGTCATTGGATGAACATTTAGGTTATTTTCGTCCTCCCTAGTCTTATTCTTGTCCAATTATGGTTTTAAGCAATCTTGTGAATCCAATAAGTTCATTTGTGTCATTGGATGAATAGTTAGGTCATTTTCGTCCTCCCTAGGCTTATTCTTGTCCAATTAGGGTTTTTAACCAATCTTGTGCATCCAATAGGTGTGTTTGTGTCATTGGATGAACATTTAGGTCATTTTCGTCCTCCCTAGGCTTATTCTTGTACAATTAGGGTTTTTAACCAATCTTGTGCATCCAATAAGTTCATTTGTGTCATTGGGTGAACATTTAGGTCATTTTCGTCCTCCTAGGCTTATTCTTGTCCAGTTAGGGTTTCTAACCAATCTTGTGCATCCAATAGGTGTGTTTGTGTATTTGGATGAACATTTAGGTCATTTTCATCCTCCTTAGTCTTATTCTTGTCCAATTAGGGTTTTAAGCAATCTTGTACATCCAATAAGTTCATTTGTGTCATTGGATGAATATTTAGGTCATTTTCATCCTCCCTAGGCATATTCTTGTCCAATTAGGGTTTCTAACCAATCTTGTTCATCCAATAGGTGTGTTTGTGTCATTGGATGAACGTTTAGGTCATTTTCGTCCTCCCTAGTCTTATTCTTGTCCAATTAGGGTTTGAAGCAATCTTGTGCATCCAATAAGTTCATTTGTGTCATTGGATGAATAGTTAGGTCATTTTCGTCCTCCCTAGGCTTATTCTTGTCAAATTAGGGTTTCTAACCAATCTTGTGCATCCAATAGGTGTGTTTGTGTCATTGGATGAACATTTAGGTCATTTTTGTCCTCCCTAGGCTTATTCTTGTCCAATTAGGGTTTTTAACCAATCTTGTGCATCCAATAAGTTCATTTGCGTCATTGGATTAACATTTAGGTCATTTTCGTCCTCCCTAGGCTTATTCTTGTCCAATTAGGGTTTTTAACCAATCTTGTGCATCCAATAAGTTCATTTGTGTCATTGGATGAACATTTAGGTCATTTTCGCCCTCCCTAGGCTTATTCTTGTGCAATTATGGTTTTTAACCAATCTTGTGCATCCAATAGGTGTGTTTGTGTCATTGGATGAACATTTAGGTCATTTTCGTCCTCCCTAGGCTTATTCTTGTCCAATTAGGGTTTTTAACCAATCTTGTGCATCCAATAAGTTCATTTGTGTCATTGGATTAACATTTAGGTCATTTTCGTCCTTCCTAGGTTTATTCTTGTCCAATTAGGGTTTCTAACCAATCTTGTGCATCCAATAGGTGTGTTTGTGTCATTGGATGAACATTTAGGTCATTTTCGTCCTCCCTAGGCTTATTCTTGTCCAATTAGGGTTTTTAACCAATCTTGTGCATCCAATAAGTTCATTTGTGTCATTGGACGAACATTTAGGTCATTTTCGTCCTCCCTATGCTTATTCTTGTCCAATTAGGGTTTTTAACCAATCTTGTGCATCCAATAGGTGTGTTTGTGTCATTGGATGAACATTTAGGTCATTTTCGTCCTCCCTAGGCTTATTCTTGTCCAATTAGGGTTTTTAACCAATCTTGTGCATCCAATAAGTTCATTTGTGTCATTGGATGAATAGTTAGGTCATTTTCGTCCTCCCTAGGCTTATTCTTGTCCAATTAGGGTTTATAACCAATCTTGTGCATCCAATTGGTGTGTTTAGTCATTTGATGAACATTTAGGTTATTTTCGTCCTCCCTAGGCTTATTCTTGTCCAATTAGGGTTTTTAACCAATCTTGTGCATCCAATAAGTTCATTTGTGTCATTGGATTAACATTTAGGTCATTTTCGTCCTCCCTAGGCTTATTCTTGTCCAATTAGGGTTTCTAACCAATCTGGTGCATCCAATAGGTGTGTTTGTGTCATTGGATGAACATTTAGGTCATTTTCGTCCTCCCTAGGCTTATTCTTGTCCAATTAGGGTTTTTAACCAATCTTGTGCATCCAATAAGTTCATTTGTGTCATTGGATGAATAGTTAGGTCATTTTCGTCCTCCCTAGGCTTATTCTAGTCCAATTAGGGTTTCTAACCATTCTTGTGCATCGAATAGGTGTGTTTAGTCATTTGATGAACATTTAGGTTATTTTCGTCCTCCCTGGGCTTATTCTTGTCCAATTAGGGTTTTTAACCAATCTTGTGCATCCAATAAGTTCATTTGTGTCATTGGATTAACATTTATGTCCTTTTCGTCCTCCCTAGGCTTATTCTTGTCCAATAAGGGTTTCTAACCAATCTTGTGCATCCAATAGGTGTGTTTGTGTCATTGGATGAACATTTAGGTCATTTTCGTCCTCCCTAGGCTTATTCTTGTCCAATTAGGGTTTTTAACCAATCTTGTGCATCCAATAAGTTCATTTGTGTAATTGGATGAACATTTAGGTCATTTTCGTCCTCCCAAGGCTTATTCTTGTCCAATAAGGGTTTCTAACAAATCTTGTGCATCCAATAGGTGTGTTTGTGTCATTTGATGAACATTTAGGTCATTTTCGTCCTCCCTATGCTTATTCTTGTCCAATTAGGGTTTTTAACCAATCTTGTGCATCCAATAGGTGTGTTTGTGTCATTGGATGAACATTTAGGTCATTTTCGTCCTCCCTATGCTTATTCTTGTCCAATTAGGGTTTTTAACCAATCTTGTGCATCCAATATGTGTGTTTGTGTCATTGGATGAACATTTAGGTCATTTTCGTCCTCCCTAGGCTTATTCTTGTCCAATTAGGGTTTCTAACCAATCTTGTGCATCCAATAGGTGTGTTTAGTCATTTGATGAACATTTAGGTCATTTTCGTCCTCCCTAGGCTTATTCTTGTCCAATTAGTGTTTTTAACCAATCTTGTGCATCAAATAGGTGTGTTTGTGTCATTGGATGAACATTTAGGTCATTTTCGTCCTCCCTAGGCTTATTCTTGTCCAATTAGGGTTTTTAACCAATCTTGTGCATCCAATAGGTGTGTTTGTGTCATTGGATGAACATTTAGGTCATTTTCGTCCTCCCTAGGCTTATTCTTGTCCAATTAGGGTTTTTAACCAATCTTGTGCATCCAATATGTTCATTTGTGTCATTGGATGAACATTTAGGTCATTTTCGTCCTCCCAAGGCTTATTCTTGTCCAATTAGGGTTTCTAAACAATCTTGTGCATCCAATAGGTGTGTTTGTGTCATTGGATGAACATTTATGTCATTTTCGTCCTCCCAAGGCTTATTCATGTCCAATTAGGGTTTGTAAACAATCTTGTGCATCCAATAGGTGTGTTTGTGTCATTGGATGAACATTTAGGTCATTTTCGTCCTCCCTAGGCTTATTCTTGTCCAATTAGGGTTTTTAACCAATCTTGTGCATCCAATAAGTTCATTTGTGTCATTGGATGAACATTTAGGTCATTTTCATCCTCCCTAGGCTTATTCTTGTCCAATTAGGGTTTTTAACCAATCTTGTGCTTCCAATAAGTTCATTTGTGTCATTGGATTAACAATTAGGTCATTTTTGTCCTCCCTAGGCTTATTCTTGTCCAATTAGGGTTTTTAACCAATCTTGTGCATCCAATAGGTGTGTTTGTGTCATTGGATGAACATTTAGGTCATTTTAATCCTCCCTAGGCTTATTCTTGTCCAATTAGGGTTTCTAACCAATCTTGTGCATCCAATAGGTGTGTTTGTGTCATTGGATGAACATTTAGGTCATTTTCGTCCTCCCAAGGCTTATTCTTGTCCAATTAGGGTTTCTAACCAATCTTGTGCATCCAATAGGTGTGTTTGTGTCATTGGATGAACATTTAGGTCATTTTCGTCCTCCCTAGGCTTATTCTTGTCCAATTAGGGTTTTTAACCAATCTTGTGCATCCAATAAGTTCATTTGTGTCATTGGATTAACATTTAGGTCATTTTCGTCCTCCCTAGGCTTATTCTTGTCCAATTAGGGTTTCTAACCAATCTTGTGCATCCAATTGGTGTGTTTAGTCATTTGATGAACATTTAGGTCATTTTCATCCTCCCTAGGCTTATTCTTGTCTAATTAGGGTTTTTAACCAATCTTGTGCATCCAATAAGTTCATTTGTGTCATTGGGTGAACATTTAGGTCATTTTCGTCCTCCCTAGGCTTATTCTTGTCCAATTAGGGTTTCTAACCAATCTTGTGCATCCAATAGGTGTGTTTGTGTCATTGGATGAACATTTAGGTCATTTTCGTCCTCCCTAGTCTTATTCTTGTCCAATTAGGGTTTTAAGCTATCTTGTTCATCCAATAAGTTCATTTGTGTCATTGGATGAATAGTTAGGTCATTTTCGTCCTCCCTAGGCTTATTCTTGTCCAATTAGGGTTTCTAACCATTCTTGTGCATCAAATAGGTGTGTTTAGTCATTTGATGAACATTTAGGTTATTTTCGTCCTCCCTAGGCTTATTCTTGTCCAATTAGGGTTTTTAACCAATCTTGTGCATCCAATAAGTTCATTTGTGTCATTGGATTAACATTTAGGTCATTTTCGTCCTCCCTAGGCTTATTCTTGTCCAATTAGGGTTTCTAACCAATCTTGTGCATCCAATAGGTGTGTTTGTGTCATTGGATGAACATTTAGGTCATTTTCGTCCTCCCTAGGCTTATTCTTGTCGAATTAGGGTTTTTAACCAATGTTGTGCATCCAATAAGTTCAATTGTGTCATTGGATGAACATTTAGGTCATTTTCGTCCTCCCTAGGCTTATTCTTGTTCAATTAGGGATTCTAAACAATCTTGTGCATCCAATAGGTGTGTTTGTGTCATTGGATGAACATTTAGGTCTTTTTCGTCCTCCCTAGGCTTCTTCTTGTCCAATGAGGGTTTTTAACCAATCTTGTGCATCCAATAAGTTCATTTGTGTCATTGGATTAACATTTAGGTCATTTTCGTCCTCCCTAGGCTTATTCTTGTCCAATTAGGGTTTCTAACCAATCTTGTGCATCCAATAGGTGTGTTTGTGTCATTGGATGAACATTTAGGTCATTTTCGTCCTCCCTAGGCTTATTCTTGTCCAATTAGGGTTTTTAACCAATCTTGTGCATCCAATAAGTTCATTTGTGTCATTGAATTAACATTTAGGTCATTTACGTCCTCCCTAAGCTTATTCTTGTCCAATTAGGGTTTCTAAACAATCTTGTGCATCCAATAGGTGTGTTTGTGTCATTGGATGAACATTTAGGTCATTTTCGTGCTCCCTAGGCTTATTCTTGTCCAATTAGGGTTTTAAGCAATCTTGTGCATCCAATAAGTTCATTTGTGTCATTGGATTAACATTTAGGTCATTTTCGTCCTCCCTAGGCTTATTCTTGTCCAATTAGGGTTTCTAAACAATCTTGTGTATCCAATAGGTGTGTTTGTGTCATTGGATGAACATTTAGGTTATTTTCGTCCTCCCTAGGCTTATTCTTGTCCAATTAGGGTTTTTAACCAATCTTGTGCATCCAATAAGTTCATTTGTGTCATTGGATTAACATTTAGGTCATTTTCGTCCTCCCTAGGCTTATTCTTGTCCAATTAGGGTTTCTAACCAATCTTGTGCATCCAATAGGTGTGTTTGTGTCATTGGATGAACATTTAGGTCATTTTCGTCCTCCGTAGGCTTATTCTTGTCCAATTAGGGTTTTTAACCAATCTTGTGCATCCAATAGGTGTGTTTGTGTCATTGGATGAACATTTAGGTCATTTTCGTCCTCCCTAGGCTTATTCTTGTCCAATTAGGGTTTTTAACCAATCTTGTGCATCTTATAAGTTCATTTGTGTCATTGGGTAAACATTTAGGTCATTTTCGTCCTCCCTAGGCATGTCCAATTAGGGTTTTATGCAATCTTGTGCATCCAATAAGTTCATTTGTGTCATTGGATGAATAGTTAGGTCATTTTCATCCTCCCTAGGCTTATTCTTGTCAAATTAGGGTTTCTAACCAATCGTGTGCATCCAATAGGTGTGTTTGTGTCATTGGATGAACATTTAGGTCATTTTCGTCCTCCCTAGGCTTATTTTTGTCCAATTAGGGTTTTTAAGCCATCTTGTGCATCCAATAAGTTCAATTGTGTCATTGGATGAACATTTAGGTCATTTTCGTCCTCCCTAGGCTTATTCTTGTCCAATTACAGTTTTTAACCAATCTTGTGCATCCAATAAGTTCATTTGTGTCATTGGATTAACATTTAGGTCATTTTCGTCCTCCCTAGGCTTATTCTTGTCCAATTAGGGTTTCTAAACAATCTTGTGCATCCAATAGGTGTGTTAGTGTCATTGGATGAACATTTAGGTCATTTTCGTCCTCCCTAGGCTTATTCTTGTCCAATTAGGGTTTATAACCAATCTTGTGCATCCAATAAGTTCATTTGTGTCATTGGATGAACATTTAGGTCATTTTCGTCCTCCGTAGGCTTATTCTTGTCCAATTAGGGTTTTTAACCAATCTTGTGCATCCAATAGGTGTGTTTGTGTCATTGGAAGAACATTTAGGTCATTTTCGTCCTCCCTAGGCTTATTCTTGTCAAATTAGGGTTTCTAACCAATCGTGTGCATCCAATAGGTGTGTTTGTGTCATTGGATGAACATTTAGGTCATTTTCGTCCTCCCTAGGCTTATTCTTGTCCAATTAGGGTTTTTAACCAATCTTGTGCATCCAATAGGTGTGTTTGTGTCATTGGATGAACATTTAGGTCATTTTCATCCTCCCTAAGCATATTCTTGTCGAATTAGGGTTTCTAACCAATCTTGTGCATCCAATAGGAGTGTTTGTGTCATTGGATGAACATTTAGGTCATTTTCGTCCTCCCTAGTCTTATTCTTGTCCAATTAGGGTTTTAAGCAATCTTGTGCATCCAATTAGTTCATTTGTGTCATTGGATGAATAGTTAGGTCATTTTCGTCCTCCCTAGGCTTATTCTTGTCAAATTAGGGTTTCTAACCAATCGTGTGCATCCAATAGGTGTGTTTGTGTCATTGGATGAACATTTAGGTCATTTTCGTCCTCCCTAGGCTTATTCTTGTCCAATTAGGGTTTTTAACCAATCTTGTGCATCCAATAGGTTTGTTTGTGTCATTGGATGAACATTTAGGTCATTTTCGTCCTCCCTAGACTTATTCTTGTCCAATTAGGATTTTTAACCAATCTTGTGCATCCAATAAGTTCATTTGTGTCATTGGATGAACATTTAGGTCATTTTCGTCCTCCCTAGAATTATTCTTGTCCAATTAGGGTTTCTAACCAATCTTGTACATCCAATAAGTTCATTTGTGTCATTGGATGAACATTTAGGTCATTTTCGTCTTCCCTAGGCTTATTCTTGTCCAATTAGGGTTTTTAACCAATCTTGTGCATCCAATAGGTGTGTTTGTGTCATTGGATGAACATTTAGGTCATTTTCGTCCTCCCTAGGCTTATTCTTGTCCAATTAGGGTTTTTAACCAATCTTGTGCATCCAATAAGTTCATTTGTGTCTTTGGATGAACATTTAAGTCATTTTCATCCTCCCTAGGCTTATTCTTGTCCAATTAGGGTTTCTAACCAATCTTGTGCATCCAATAGGTGTGTTTAGTCATTTGATGAACATTTAGGTCACTGTCGTCCTCCCTAGGCTTAATCTTGTCCAATTAGTGTTTTTAACCAATCTTGTGCATCCAATAAGTTCATTTGTGTCATTGGATTAACATTTAGGTCATTTTCGTCCTCCCTAGGCTTATTCTTGTCCAATTAGGGTTTCTAACCAATCTTGTGCATCCAATAGGTGTGTTTGTGTCATTGGATGAACATTTAGGTCATTTTCGTCCTCCCTAGGCTTATTCTTGTCCAATTAGGGTTTTTAACCAATCTTGTGCATCCAATAGGTGTGTTTGTGTCATTGGATGAACATTTAGGTCATTTTCGTCCTCCCTAGGCTTATTCTTGTCCAATTAGGGTTTTTAACCAATCTTGTGCATCCAATAAGTTCAATTGTGAGATTGGATGAACATTTAGGTCATTTTCGTCCTCCCTAGGCTTATTCTTGTCCAATTAGGGTTTTTAACCAATCTTGTGCATCCAATAAGTTCATTTGTGTCATTGGATTAACATTTATGTCATTTTCGTCCTCCCTAGGCTTATTCTTGTCCAATTAGGGTTTCTAACCAATCTTGTGCATCCAATAGGTGTGTTTGTGACATTGGATGAACATTTAGGTCATTTTCGTCCTCCCTAACCTTATTCTTGTCCCATTAGGGTTTTTAACCAATCTTGTGCATCCAATAAGTTCAATTGTGTCATTGGATGAACATTTAGGTCATTTTCGTCTTCCCAAGGCTTATTCTTGTCCAATTAGGGTTCTTAACCAATCTTGTGCATCCAATATGTTCATTTGTGTCATTGGATGAACATTTAGGTCATTTTCGTCCACCCTAGGCTTATTCTTGTCCAATTAGGGGTTCATAAAAATCTTGTGCATCCAATAGGTGTGTTTGTGTCATTGGATAAACATTTAGGTCATTTTCGTCCTCCCTTGGCTTATTCTTGTCCAATTAGGGTTTTTAACCAATCTTGTGCACCCAATAAGTTCATTTGTGTCATTGGATTAACATTTAGGTCATTTTCGTCCTCCCTAGGCTTATTCTTGTCCAATTAGGGTTTTTAACCAATCTTGTGCATCCAATAAGTTCATTTGTGTCATTGGATTAACATTTAGGTCATTTTCGTCCTCCCTAGGCTTATTCTTGTCCAATTAGGGTTTCTAACCAATCTTGTGCATCCAATAGGTGTGTTTGTGTCATTGGATGAACATTTAGGTCATTTTCGTCCTCCCTAGGCTTATTCTTGTCCAATTAGGGTTTTTAACCAATCTTGTGCCTCCAATAAGTTCGTTTGTGTCATTGGATTAACATTTAGGTCATTTTCGTCCTTCCTAGGCTTATTCTTGACCAATTAGGGTTTTTAACCAATCTTGTGCATCCAATAAGTTCATTTGTGTCATTGGATTAACATTTAGGTCATTTTCGTCCTCCCTAGGCTTATTCTTGTCCAATTAGGGTTTCTAACCAATCTTGTGCATCCAATAGGTGTGTTTGTGTCATTGGATGAACATTTAGGTCATTTTCGTCCTCCCTAGGCTTATTCTTGTCCAATTAGGGTTTTTAACCAATCTTGTGCATCCAATAAGTTCATTTGTGTCTTTGGGTGAACATTTAGGTCATTTTCGTCCTTCCTAGGCTTATTATTGTCCAATTAGGGTTTCTAACCAATCTTGTGCATCCAATAGGTGTGTTTAGTCATTTGATGAACATTTAGGTTATTTTCGTCCTCCCTAGGCTTATTCTTGTCCAATTAGGGTTTTTAACCAATCTTGTGCATCCAATAAGTTCATTTGTGTCATTGGATTAACATTTAGGTCATTTTCGTCCTCCCTAGGCTTATTCTTGTCCAATTAGGGTTTCTAACCAATCTTGTGCATCCAATAGGTGTGTTTGTGTCATTGGATGAACATTTAGGTCATTTTCGTCCTCCCTAGGCTTATTCTTTTCCAATTAGGGTTTTTAACCAATCTTGTGCATCCAATAAGTTCATTTGTGTCATTGGATGAATAGTTAGGTTATTTTCGTCCTCCCTAGGCTTATTCTTGTCAAATTAGTGTTTCTAACCAATCGTGTGCATCCAATAGGTGTGTTTGTGTCATTGGATGAACATTTAGGTCATTTTCGTCTCCCTAGTCTTATTCTTGTCCAATTAGGGTTTTAAGCAATCTTGTGCTTCCAATAATTTCATTTGTGTCATTGGATGAATATTTAGGTCATTTTCATCCTCCCTAGGCATATTCTTGCCCAATTAGGGTTTCTAACCAATCTTGTGAATCCAATAGGTGTGTTTGTGTCATTGGATGAACATTTAGGTCATTTTCGTCCTCCCTAGTCTTATTCTTGTCCAATTAGGGTTTTAAGCTATCTTGTGCATCCAATAAGTTCATTTGTGTCATTGGATGAATAGTTAGGTCATTTTCGTCCTCCCTAGGCTTTTTCTTGTCCAATTAGGATTTCTAACCATTCTTGTGCATCGAATAGGTGTGTTTAGTCATTTGATGAACATTTAGGTTATTTTCGTCCTCCCTAGGCTTATTCTTGTCCAATTAGGGTTTTTAACCAATCTTGTGCATCCAATAAGTTCATTTGTGTCATTGGATTAACATTTAGGTCATTTTCGTCCTCCCTAGGCTTATTCTTGTCCAATTAGGGTTTCTAACCAATCTTGTGCATCCAATAGGTGTGTTTGTGTCATGGGATGAACATTTAGGTCATTTTCGTCCTCCCTAGGCTTATTCTTGTCCAATTAGGGTTTTTAACCAATCTTGTGCATCCAATAAGTTCATTTGTGTCATTGGATTAACATTTAGGTCATTTTCGTCATCCCTAGGCTTATTCTTGTCCAATTAGGGTTTCTAACCAATCTTGTGCATCCAATAGGTGTGTTTGTGTCATGGGATGAACATTTAGGTCATTTTCGTCCTCCCTAGGCTTATTCTTGTCCAATTAGGGTTTTTAACCAATCTTGTGCATCCAATAAGTTCATTTGTGTCATTGGATTAACATTTAGGTCATTTTCGTCCTCCCTAGGCTTATTCTTGTCCAATTAGGGTTTCTTACAAATCTTGTGCATCCATTAGGTGTGTTTAGTCATTTGATGAACATTTATGTTATTTTCGTCCTCCCTAGGCTTATTCTTGTCCAATTAGGGTTTTTAACCAATCTTGTGCATCCAATAGGTGTGTTTGTGTCATTGGATGAACATTTAGGTCATTTTCGTCCTCCCTAGGCTTATTCTTGTCCAATTAGGGTTTTTAACCAATCTTGTGCATCCAATAGGTGTGTTTGTGTCATTGGATGAACATTTAGGTCATTTTCTTCCACCCTAGGCTTATTCTTGTCCAATTAGGGTTTTTAACAAATCTTGTGCATCCAATAGGTGTGTTTGTATCATTGGATGAACATTTAGGTCATTTTCGTTCTCCCTAGGCTTATTCTTGTCCAATTAGGGTTTTTAACCAATCTTGTGCATCCAATAGGTGTATTTGTGTCATTGGATGAACATTTAGGTCATTTTCGTCCTCCCTAGGCTTATTCTTGTCCAATTAGGGTTTCTAATCGATCTTGTGCATCCAATAGGTGTATTTGTGTCATTGGATGAACATTTAGGTCATTTTCGTCCTCCCTAGGCTTATTCTTGTCCAATTAGGGTTTTTAACCAATCTTGTGCATCCAATAGGTGTGTTTGTGTCATTGGATGAACATTTAGGTCATTTTCGTCCTCCCTAGGCTTATTCTCTTCCAATTAGGGTTTTTAAGCAATCTTGTGCATCCAATAAGTTCATTTGTGTCATTGGATGAACATTTAGGTCATTTTCGTCCTCCCTAGGCTTATTCTTGTCCAATTAGGGTTTTTAACCAATCTTGTGCATCCAATAGGTGTGTTTGTGTCATTGGATGAACATTTAGGTCATTTTCGTACTCCCTATGCTTATGCTTGTCCAATTAGGGTTTCTAACCAATCTTGTGCATCCAATAGGTGTATTTGTGTCATTGGATGAACATTTAGGTCATTTTCGTCCTCCCTAGGCTTATTCTTGTCCAATTAGGGTTTTTAACCAATCTTGTGCATCCAATAAGTTGAGTTGTGTCATTGGATTAACATTTAGGTCATTTTCATTCTCCCTAGGCTTATTATTGTCGAATTAGGTTTTTAACCATTCTTGTGCATCCAATAAGTTTATTTGTGTCATAGGATGATCAATCAGGTCATTTTCCTCCTCCCTAGGCTTATTCTTGTCCAATTAGGGTCTTTAACCAATCTTGTGCATCCAATAACTTTGTTTGTGTCATTGAATTAATATTTAGGTCATTTTCGTCCTCCCTAGGCATATTCTTGTCCAATTAGGGTTTTTAACCAATCTTGTGCATCCAATAGGTGTGTTTGTGTCATTGGATGATCAATTAGGTCATTTTCGTCCTCCCTAGGCTTATTCTTGTCCAATTAGGGTTTTTAACCAATCTTGTGCATCCAATAAGTTCATTTGTGTCATTGGATTAACATTTAGGTCATTTTCGTCCTCCCTAGGCATATTCTTGTCCAATTAGGGTTTTGAACCAATCTTGTGCATCCAATAGGTGTGTTTGTGTCATTGGATGAACAATTAGGTCATTTTCGTCCTCCCTAGGCTTATTCTTGTCCAATTAGGGTTTTTAACCAATCTTGTGCATCCAATAAGTTCATTTGTGTCATTGGATGAACAATTAGGTCATTTTCGTCCTCCCTAGGCTTATTCTTGTCCAACTAGGGTTTTAAGCAATCTTGTGCAACCAATAAGTTCATTTGTGTCATTGGATTAACATTTAGGTCATTGTCATCCTTCCTAGGCTTATTCTTGTCCAATTAGGGTTTCTAACCAATCTTGTGCATCCAATAGGTGTGTTTGTGTCATTGGATGAACATTTAGGTCATTTTCGTTCTCCCTAGGCTTATTCTTGTCCAATTAGGGTTTTTAACCAATGTTGTGCATCCAATAAGTTCATTTGTGTCATTGGATGAACATTTAGGTTATTTTCGTCCTCCCTAGGCTTATTCTTGTCCAATTAGGGTTTTTAACCAATCTTGTGCATCCAATAAGTTCATTTGTGTCATTGGATTAACATTTAGGTCATTTTCGTCCTCCCTAGGCTTATTCTTGTCCAATTAGGGTTTCTAACCAATCTTGTGGCTCCAATAGGTGTGTTTGTGTCATTGGATGAACATTTAGGTCATTTTCGTCCTCCCTAGGCTTATTCTTGTCCAATTAGGGTTTTTAACCAATCTTGTGCATCCAATAAGTTCATTTGTGTCATTGGATGAACATTTAGGTCATTTTCATCCTCCCAAGTCTTATTCTTGTCCAATTAGGGTTTCTAACCAATCTTGTGCATCCAATAGGTGTGTTTAGTCATTTGATGAATATTTAGGTCATTTTCGTCCTCCCTAGGCTTGTTCTTGTCCAATTAGTGTTTTTAACCAATCTTGTGCATCCAATAAGTTCATTTGTGTCATTGGATTAACATTTAGGTCATTTTGGTCCTCCCTAGGCTTATTCTTGTCCAATTAGGGTTTCTAACCAATCTTGTGCATCCAATAGGTGTGTTTGTGTCATTGGATGAACATTTAGGTCATTTTCATCCTCCCTATGCTTACTCTTGTCCAATTAGGGTTTTTAACCAATCTTGGGCATCCAATAGGTGTGTTTGTGTCATTGGATGAACATTTAGGTCATTTTCATCCTCCCTAGGCTTATTCTTGTCCAATTAGGGTTTTTAACCAATCTTGTGCATCCAATAAGTTCATTTGTGTCATTGGGTGAACATTTAGGTCATTTTCGTCCTCCCAAGGCTTATTCTTGTCCAATTAGGGTTTTAAGCAATCTTGTACATCCAATAAGTTCATTTGTGTCATTGGATGAATATTTAGGTCATTTTCATCCTCCCTAGGCATATTCTTGTCCAATTAGGGTTTCTAACCAATCTTGTGCATCCAATAGGTGTGTTTGTGTCATTGGATGAACATTTAGGTCATTTTCGTCCTCCCTAGTCTTATTCTTGTCCAATTAGGGTTTTAAGCAATCTTGTGCATCCAATAAGTTCATTTGTGTCATTGGATGAATAGTTAAGCCATTTTCGTCCTCCCTAGGCTTATTCTTGTCAAATTAGGGTTTCTAACCAATCTTGTGCATCCAATAGGTGTGTTTGTGTCATTGGATGAACATTTAGGTTATTTTCGTCCTCCCTAGTCTTATTCTTGTCCAATTATGGTTTTAAGCAATCTTGTGCATCCAATAAGTTCATTTGTGTCATTGGATGAATAGTTAGGTCATTTTCGTCCTCCCTAGGCTTATTCTTGTCAAATTAGGGTTTCTAACCAATCGTGTGCATCCAATAGGTGTGTTTGTGTCATTGGATGAACATTTAGGTCATTTTCGTCCTCCCTAGGCTTATTCTTGTCCAATTAGGGTTTTTGACCAATCTTGTGCATCCAATAGGTGTGTTTGTGTCATTGGATGAACATTTAGGTCATTTTCGTCCTCCCTAGGCTTATTCTTGTCCAATTAGGGTTTTTAACCAATCTTGTGCATCCAATAAGTTCATTTGTGTCATTGGGTGAACATTTAGGTCATTTTCGTCCTCCCTAGGCTTATTCTTGTTCAATTAGGGCTTCTAACCAATCTTGTGCATCCAATAGGTGTGTTTAGTCATTTGATGAACATTTAGGTCATTTTCGTCCTCCCTAGGCTTATTCTTGTCCAATTAGGGTTTTTAACCAATCTTGTGCATCCAATAGGTGTGTTTGTGTCATTGGATGAACATTTAGGTCATTTTCGTCCTCCCTAGGCTTATTCTTGTCCAATTAGGGTTTTTAACCAATCTTGTGCATCCAATAAGTTCATTTGTGTCATTGGGTGAACATTTAGGTCATTTTCGTCCTTCCTAGGCTCATTCTTGTGCAATTAGGGTTTCTAACCAATCTTGTGCATCCAATAGGTGAGTTTGTGTCATTGGATGAACATTTAGGTCATTTTCGTCCTCCCTAGGCTTATTCTTGTCCAATTAGGGTTTTTAACCAATCTTGTGCATCCAATAAGTTCATTTGTGTCATTGGATGAACATTTAGGTCATTTTCATCCTCCCAAGTCTTATTCTTGTCCAATTAGGGTTTCTAACCAATCTTGTGCATCCAATAGGTGTGTTTAGTCATTTGATGAATATTTAGGTCATTTTCGTCCTCCCTAGGCTTGTTCTTGTCCAATTAGTGTTTTTAACCAATCTTGTGCATCCAATAAGTTCATTTGTGTCATTGGATTAACATTTAGGTCATTTTGGTTCTCCCTAGGCTTATTCTTGTCCAATTAGGGTTTCTAACCAATCTTGTGCATCCAATAGGTGTGTTTGTGTCATTGGATGAACATTTAGGTCATTTTCGTCCTCCCTATGCTTACTCTTGTCCAATTAGGGTTTTTAACCAATCTTGGGCATCCAATAGGTGTGTTTGTGTCATTTGATGAACATTTAGGTCATTTTCATCCTCCCTAGGCTTATTCTTGTCCAATTAGGGTTTTTAACCAATCTTGTGCATCCAATAAGTTCATTTGTGTCATTGGGTGAACATTTAGGTCATTTTCGTCCTCCCTAGGCTTATTCTTGTCCAATTAGGGTTTCTAACCAATCTTGTGCATCCAATAGGTCTGTTTAGTCATTTGATGAACATTTAGGTTATTTTCGTCCTCCCTAGGCTTATTCTTGTCCAATTAGGGTTTTTAACCAATCTTGTGCATCCAATAAGTTCATTTGTGTCATTGGATTAACATTTAGGTCATTTTCGTCCTCCCTAGGCTTATTCTTGTCCAATTAGGGTTTCTAACCAATCTTGTGCATCCAATAGGTGTGTTTGTGTCATTGAATGAACATTTAGGTCATTTTCGTCCTCCCTAGGCTTATTCTTGTCCAATTAAGGTTTCTAACCAATCTTGTGCATCCAAATGGTGTGTTTGTGTCATTGGATGAACATTTAGGTCATTTTCGTCCTCCCTATGCTTATTCTTGTCCAATTAGGGTTTTCAACCAATCTTGTGCATCCAATAAGTTTATTTGTGTCATTGGGTGAACATTTAGGTCATTTTCGTCCTCCCTAGGCTTATTCTTGTCCAATTAGGGTTTCTAACCAATCTTGTGCATCCAATAGGTGTGTTTGTGTCATTGGATGAACATTTAGGTCATTTTCGTCCTCCCTAGTCTTATTCTTGTCAAATTAGGGTTTTAAGCAATCTTGTTTATCCAATAAGTTCATTTGTGTCATTGGATGAATAGTTAGGTCATTTTCGTCCTCCCTAGGCTTATTCTTGTCAAATTAGGGTTTCTAACCAATCTTGTGCATCCAATAGGTGTGTTTGTGTCATTGAATGAACATTTAGGTTATTTTCGTCCTCCCTAGGCTTATTCTTGTCCAATTAAGGTTTCTAACCAATCTTGTGCATCCAATAGGTGTGTTTGTGTCATTGGATGAACATTTAGGTCATTTTCGTCCTCCCTATGTTTATTCTTGTCCAATTAGGGTTTTTAACCAATCTTGTGCATCCAATAAGTTCATTTGTGTCATTGGGTGAACATTTAGGTCATTTTCGTCCTCCCTAGGCTTATTCTTGTCCAATTAGGGTTTCTAACCAATCTTGTGCATCCAATAGGTGTGTTTAGTCATTTGATGAACATTTAAGTTATTTTCGTCCTCCTCGGGCTTATTCTTGTCCAATTAGGGTTTTTAACCAATCTTGTGCATCCAATAAGTTCATTTGTGTCATTGGATTAACATTTAGGTCATTTTCGTCCTCCCTAGGCTTATTCTTGTCCAATTAGGGTTTCTAACCAATCTTGTGCATCCAATAGGTGTGTTTGTGTCATTGGATGAACATTTAGGTCATTTTCATCCTCCCTAGGCTTATTCTTGTCCAATTAGGGTTTTAAGCAATCTTGTACATCCAATAAGTTCATTTGTGTCATTGGATTAACATTTAGGTCATTTTCGTCCTCCCTAGGCTTATTCTTGTCCAATTAGGGTTTCTAACCAATCTTGTGCATCCAATAGGTGTGTTTGTGTCATTGGATGAACATTTAGGTCATTTTCGTCCTCCCTAGGCTTATTCTTGTCCAATTAGGGTTTTTAACCAATCTTGTTTATCCAATAAGTTCATTTGTGTCATTGGATGAACATTTAGGTCATTTTCGTCCTCCCTAGGCTTATTCTTGTCCAATTAGGGTTTTTAACCAATCTTGTGCATCCAATAGGTGTGTTTGTGTCATTGGATGAACATTGAGGTCATTTTCGTCCTCCCTAGGCTTATTCTTGTCCAATTAGGGTTTCTAACCAATCTTGTGCATCCAATAGGTGTGTTTGTGTCATTGGATGAACATTTAGGTCATTTTCGTCCTCCCTAGGCTTATTCTTGTCCAATTAGGGTTTTTAACCAATCTTGTGCATCCAATATGTTTATTTGTGTCATTGGGTGAACATTTAGGTCATTTTCGTCCTCCCTAGGCTTATTCTTGTCCAATTAGGGTTTCTAACCAATCTTGTTTATCCAATAGGTGTGTTTGTGTCATTGGATGAACATTTAAGTCATTTTCGTCCTCCCTAGGCTTATTCTTGTCCAATTAGGGTTTCTAACCAATCTTGTGCATCCAATAGGTGTGTTTGTGTCATTGGATGAACATTTAGGTCATTTTCGTCCTCCCTAGGCTTATTCTTGTCCAATTAGGGTTTTAAGCAATCTTGTGCCTCCAATAAATTCATTTGTGTCATTGGATTAACATTTAGGTCATTTTCGTCCTTCCTAGGCTTATTCTTGTCCAATTAGGGTTTTTAACCAATCTTGTGCATCCAATAAGTTCATTTGTGTCATTGGTTGAATATTTAGGTCATTTTCATCCTCGCTAGGCTTATTCTTGTCCAATTAGGGTTTCTAACCAATCTTGTGCATCCAATAGGTGTGTTTGTGTCATTGGATGAACATTTAGGTCATTTTCGTCCTCCCTAGGCTTATTCTTGTCCAATTAGGGTTTCTAACCAATCTTGTGCATC
The DNA here is from genome assembly GCA_037974775.1 of Cicer pinnatifidum. Taxonomy (NCBI): domain Eukaryota; kingdom Viridiplantae; phylum Streptophyta; class Magnoliopsida; order Fabales; family Fabaceae; genus Cicer; species Cicer pinnatifidum. Next base: position 32,290 of record JBBPBR010000438.1, read on the forward strand.
CAATAAGTTCATTTGTGTCATTGGATGAACATTTAGGTCATTTTCGTCCTCCCAAGGCTTATTCTTGTCCAATTAGGGTTTCTAACCAATCTTGTGCATCCAATAGGTGTGTTTGTGTCATTGGATGAACATTTAGGTCATTTTCGTCCTCCCTAGTTTTATTCTTGTCTAATTAGGGTTTTAAGCAATCTTGTGCATCCAATAAGTTCATTTGTGTCATTGGATGAATAGTTAGGTCATTTTCGTCCTCCCTAGGCTTATTCTTGTCAAATTAGGGTTTCTAACCAATCTTGTGCATCCAATAGGTGTGTTTGTGTTATTGGACGAACATTTAGGTCATTTTCGTCATCCCTAGTCTTATTCTTGTCCAATTAGGGTTTTAAGCAATCTTGTGCATCCAATAAGTTCATTTGTGTCATTGGATGAATAGTTAGGTCATTTTCGTCCTCCCTAGGCTTATTCTTGTCAAATTAGGGTTTCTAACCAATCTTGTTCATCCAATAGGTGTGTTTGTGTTATTTGATGAACATTTAGGTCATTTTCGTCCTCCCTAGTCTTATTCTTGTCCAATTAGGATTTTAAGCAATCTTGTGCATCCAATAAGTTCATTTGTGTCATTGGATGAATAGTTAGGTCATTTTCGTCCTCCCTAGGCTTATTCTTGTCAAATTAGGGTTTCTAACCAATCTTGTGCATCCAATAGGTGTGTTTGTGTCATTGAATGAACATTTAGGTTATTTTCGTCCTCCCTAGGCTTATTCTTGTCCAATTAAGGTTTCTAACCAATCTTGTGCATCCAATAGGTGTGTTTGTGTCATTGGATGAACATTTAGGTCATTTTCGTCCTCCCTATGTTTATTCTTGTCCAATTAGGGTTTTTAACCAATCTTGTGCATCCAATAAGTTCATTTGTGTCATTGGGTGAACATTTAGGTCATTTTCGTCCTCACTAGGCTTATTCTTGTCCAATTAGGGTTTCTAACCAATCTTGTGCATCCAATAGGTGTGTTTGTGTCATTGGATGAACATTTAGGTCATTTTCGTCCTCCCTAGGCTTATTCTTGTCCAATTAGGGTTTATAACCAATCTTGTGCATCCAATAAGTTCATTTGTGTCATTGGGTGAACATTTAGGTCCTTTTCGTCTTCCCTAGGCTTATTCTTGTCAAATTAGTGTTTCTAACCAATCTTGTGCATCCAATAGGTGTGTTTGTGTCATTGAATGAACATTTAGGTTATTTTCGTCTTCCCTAGGCTTATTCTTGTCCAATTAGGGTTTCTAACCAATCTTGTGCATCCAATAGGTGTGTTTGTGTCATTGGATGAACATTTAGGTCATTTTCGTCCTCCCTATGCTTATTCTTGTCCAGTTAGGCTTTTTAACCAATCTTGGGCATCCAATAGGTGTGTTTGTGTCATTGGATGAACATTTAGGTCATTTTCGTCCTCCCTAGGCTTATTCTTGTCCAATTAGGGTTTTTAACCAATCTTGTGCATCCAATAGGTGTGTTTCTGTCATTGGATGAACATTTAGGTCATTTTCGTCCTCCCTATGCTTATTCTTGTCCAAATAGGGTTTCTAACCAATCTTGGGCATCCAATAGGTGCGTTTAGTCATTTGATGAACATTTAGGTTATTTTCGTCCTCCCTAGGCTTATTCTTGTTCAATTAGGGTTTTTAACCAATCTTGTGCATCCAATAAGTTCATTTGTGTCATTGGATTAACATTTAGGTCATTTTCGTCCTCCCTAGGCTTATTCTTGTCCAATTAGGGTTTCTAACCAATCTTGTGCATCCGATAGGTGTGTTTGTGTCATTGGATGAACATTTAGGTTATTTTCGTCCTCCCTAGGCTTATTCTTGTTCAATTAGGGTTTTTAACCAATCTTGTGCATCCAATAAGTTCATTTGTGTCATTGGATTAACATTTAGGTCATTTTCGTCCTCCCTAGGCTTATTCTTGTCCAATTAGGGTTTCTAACCAATCTTGTGCATCCAATAGGTGTGTTTGTGTCATTGGATGAACATTTAGGTTATTTTCGTCCTCCCTAGGCTTATTCTTGTCCAATTAGGGTTTTTAACCAATCTCGTGCATCCAATAAGTTCATTTGTGTCATTGGATGAACATTTAGGTTATTTTCGTCCTCCCTAGGCTTATTCTTGTCCAATTAGGGTTTTTAACCAATCTTGTGCATCCAATAAGTTCATTTGTGTCATTGGATTAACATTTTGGTCATTTTCGTCCTCCCTAGGCTTATTCTTGTCCAATTAGGGTTTCTAACCAATCTTGTGCATCCAATAGGTGTGTTTGTGTCATTGGATGAACATTTTGGTCATTTTCGTCCTCCGTAGGCTTATTCTTGTCTAATTAGGGTTTTTAACAAATCTTGTGCATCCAATAGGTGTGTTTGTGTCATTGGATGAACATTTAGGTCATTTTCGTCCTCCCTAAGCTTATTCTTGTCCAATTAGGGTTTTTAACCAATCTTGTGCATCTTATAAGTTCATTTGTGTCATTGGGTGAACATTTAGGTCATTTTCGTCCTCCCTTGGCTTATTCATGTCCAATTAGGGTTTTTAACCAATCTTGTGCATCCAATAAGTTCATTTGTGTCATTGGATGAACATTTAGGTCATTTTCGTCCTCCCTAGGCTTATTCTTATCCAATTAGGGTTTCTAACCAATCTTGTGAATCCAATAGGTGTGTTTGTGTCATTGGATGAACATTTAGGTCATTTTCGTCCTCCGTAGGCTTATTGTTGTCCAATTAGGGTTTTTAACCAATCTTGTGCATCCAATAGGTGTGTTTGTGTCATTGGATGAACATTTAGGTCATTTTCGTCCTCCCTAGGCTTATTCTTGTCCAATTAGGGTTTTTAACCAATCTTGTGCATCCAATAGGTGTGTTTGTGTCATTGGATAAACATTTAGGTCATTTTCGTCCTCCCTAGGCTTATTCTTTTCCAATTAGGGTTTTTATCCAATCTTGTGCATCCAACAAGTTCATTTGTGTCATTGGATGAACATTTAGGTCATTTTCGTCCTCCCTAGGCTTATTCTTGTCCAATTAGGGTTTTTAATCAACCTTGTGCATCCAATAAGTTCATTTGTGTCATTGGTTGAACATTTAGGTCATTTTCGTACTCCCTAGGCTTATTCTTTTCCAATTAGGGTTTTTAACCAATCTTGTGCATCCAACAAGTTCATTTGTGTCATTGGATGAACATTTAGGTCATTTTCGTCCTCCCTAGGCTTATTCTTGTCCAATTAGGGTTTTTAACCAATCTTGTGCATCCAATAAGTTCATTTGTGTCATTGGATGTACATTTAGGTCATTTTCGTCCTCCGTAGGCTTATTCTTGTCCAATTAGGATTTTTAACCAATCTTGTGCATCCAATAGGTGTGTTTGTGTCATTGGATGAACATTTAGGTCATTTTCGTCCTCCCTAGGCTTATTCTTGTCCAATTAGGGTTTTTAACCAATCTTGTGCATCCAATAGGTGTGTTTGTGTCATTGGATGAACATTTAGGTCATTTTCATCCTCCCTAGGCATATTCTTGTCGAATTAGGGTTTCTAACCAATCTTGTGCATCCAATAGGAGTGTTTGTGTCATTGGATGAACATTTAGGTCATTTTCGTCCTCCCTAGTCTTATTCTTGTCCAATTAGGGTTTTAAGTAATCTTGTGCATCCAATTAGTTCATTTGTATCATTGGATGAATAGTTAGGTCATTTTCGTCCTCCCTAGGCTTATTCTTGTCAAATTAGGGTTTCTAACCAATCGTGTGCATCCAATAGGTGTTTTTGTGTCATTGGATGAACATTTAGGTCATTTTCGTCCTCCCTAGGCTTATTTTTGTCCAATTAGGGTTTTTAACCAATCTTGTGCATCCAATAAGTTCATTTGTGTCATTGGATGAACATTTAGGTCATTTTCGTCCACCCTAGGCTTATTCTTGTCCAATTAGGGTTTTTAACTAATCTTGTGCATCCAATAAGTTCATTTGTGTCATTGGATGGACATTTATGTCATTTTCGTCCTCCCAAGGCTTATTCTTGTCCAATTAGGGTTTTTAACTAATCTTGTGCATCCAATAAGTTCATTTGTGTCATTGGATGAACATTTATGTCATTTTCGTCCTCCCAAGGCTTATTCTTGTCCAATTAGGGTTTTTAACCAATCTTGTGCATCCAATAAGTTAATTTGTGTCATTGGATGAACATTTAGGTCATTTTCGTCCTCCCTAGGCTTATTCTTGTCCAATTAGGGTTTTTAACCAATCTTGTGCATCCAATAGGTGTGTTTGTGTCATTGGATGAACATTTAGGTCATTTTCGTCCTCCCTAGTCTTATTCTTGTCCAATTAGGGTTTTTAACCAATTTTGTGCATCCAATAAGTTCATTTGTGTCCTTGGATGAACATTTAGGTCATTTTCGTCCTTCCTAGGCTTATTCTTGTCCAATTAGGGTTTCTAACCAATCTTGTGCATCCAATAGGTGTGTTTGTGTCATTGGATGAACATTTAGGTCATTTTCGTCCTCCCTAGGCTTATTCTTGTCCAATTAGGGTTTTTAACCAATCTTGTGCATCCAATAGGTGTGTTTGTGTCATTGGATGCATATTTAGGTCATTTTCATCCTCCCTAGGCTTATTCTTGTCCAATTAGGGTTTTTAACCAATCTTGTGCATCCAATAAGTTCATTTGTTTCATTGGATTAACATTTAGGTCATTTCGTCCTCCCTAGGCTTATTCTTGTCCAATTAGGGTTTTTTAACCAATCTTGTGCATCCAATAGGTGTGTTTGTGTCATTAGATGAACATTTAGGTCATTTTCGTCCTCCCTAGGCTTATTCTTGTCCAATTAGGGTTTTTAACCAATCTTGTGCATCCAATAAGTTCATTTGTGTCATTGGATTAACATTTAGGTCATTTTCGTCCTCCCTAGGCTTATTCTTGTCCAATTAGGGTTTCTAACCAATCTTGTGCATCCAATAGGTGTGTTTGTGTCATTGGATGAACATTTAGGTCATTTTCGTCCTCCCTAGGCTTATTCTTGTCCAATATGGGTTTTTAACCAATCTTGTGCATCCAATAAGTTCATTTGTGTCATTGGATGAACATTTAGGTCATTTTCGTCCTCCCTAGGCTTATTCTTGTCCAATTAGGGTTTTTAACCAATCTTGTGCATCCAATAGATGTATTTGTGTCATTGGATGAACATTTAGGTCATTTTCGTCCTCCCTAGGCTTATTCTTGTCCAATTAGGGTTTTTAAGCAATCTTGTGCATCCAATAAGTTCATTTGTGTCATTGGATGAACATTTAGGTCATTTTCGTCCTCCCTAGGCTTATTCTTGTCCAATTACAGTTTTTAACCAATCTTGTGCATCCAATAAGTTCATTTGTGTCATTGGATTAACATTTAGGTCATTTTCGTCCTCCCTAGGCTTATTCTTGTCAAATTAGGGTTTCTAACCAATCTTGTGCATCCAATAGGTTTGTTTGTGTCATTGGATGAACATTTAGGTCATTTTCGTCCTCCCTAGGCTTATTCTTGTCCAATTAGGGTTTTTAACCAATCTTGTGCATCCAATAAGTTCATTTGTGTCATTGGGTGAACACTTAGGTCATTTTCGTCCTCCCTAGGCTTATTCTTGTCCAATTAGGGTTTCTAACCAATCTTGTGCATCCAAAAGGTGTGTTTAGTCATTTGATGAACATTTAGGTCATTTTCGTCCTCTCTAGGCTTATTCTTGTCCAATTAGGGTTTTTAACCAATCTTGTGCATCCAATAAGTTCATTTGTGTCGTTGGATTAACATTTAGGTCATTTTCGTCCTCCCTAGGCTTATTCTTGTCCAATTAGGGTTTCTAACCAATCTTGTGCATCCAATAGGTGTGTTTGTGTCATTGGATGAACATTTAGGTCATTTTCGTCCTCCCTAGGCTTATTCTTGTCCAATTAGGGTTTTTAACCAATCTTGTGCATCCAATAAGTTCATTTGGTTCATCGGATGAACATTTAGGTCATTTTCGTCCTCCCAAGGCTTATTCTTGCCCAATTAGGGTTTCTAACCAATCTTGTGCATCCAATAGGTGTGTTTGTGTCATTGGATGAACATTTAGGTCATTTTCGTCCTCCCTAGTCTTATTCTTGTCCAATTAGGGTTTTAAGCAATCTTGTGCATCCAATAAGTTCATTTGTGCCATTGGATGAACATTTAGGTTATTTTCGTCCTCACTAGGCTTAGTTTTGTGCAATTAGGGTTTTAAACCATTCTTGTGCATCCAATAGGTGTGTTTGTGTCATTAGATGAACATTTAGGTCATTTTCATCCTCCCTAGGCTTATTGTTGTCCAATTAGGGTTTTTAACCAATCTTGTGCATCCAATAGGTGTGTTTGTGTCATTGGATGAACATTTAGGTCATTTTCGTCCTCCCTAGGCTTATTCTTGTCCAATTAGGGATTTTAAGCAATCTTGTGTATCCAATAAGTTCATTTGTGTCATTGGATGAACATTTAGGTCATTTTCGTCCTCCCTAGGCTTATTCTTGTCCAATTAGGGTTTTTAACCAATCTTGTGCATCCAATAGGTGTGTTTGTGTCATTGGATGAACATTTAGGTCATTTTCGTCCTCCCTAGTCTTATTCTTCTCCAATTAGGGTTTTAAGCAATCTTGTGCATCCAATAAGTTCATTTGTGTCATTGGATGAACATTTAGGTCATTTTCGTCCTCCCTAGGCTTATTCTTGTCCAATTAGGGTTTCTAACCAATCTTGTGCATCCAATAGGTGTGTTTGTGTCATTGGATGAACATTTAGGTCATTTTCGTCATCCCTAGTCTTATTCTTGTCCAATTAGGGTTTTAAGCAATCTTTTGCATCCAATAAGTTCATTTGTGTCATTGGATGAACATTTAGGTCATTTTCGTCCTCCCTAGGCTTATTCTTGTTCAATTAGGGTTTCTAACCAATCTTGTGCATCCAATAGGTGTGTTTGTGTCATTGGATGAACATTTAGGTCATTTTCGTCCTCCCTAGTCTTATTCTTGTCCAATTAGGGTTTTAAGCAATCTTGTGCATCCAATAAGTTCATTTGTGTCATTGGATTTATATTTAGGTCATTTTCATCCTCCCTAGGCTTATTCTTGTCCAATTAGGGTTTCTAACCAATCTTGTGCATCCAATAGGTGTGTTTGTGTCATTGGATGAACATTTAGGTCATTTTCGTCCTCCCTAGGCTTATTCTTGTCCAATTAGGGTTTTTAACCAATCTTGTGCATCCAATAAGTTCATTTGTGTCATTGGATTAACATTTAGGTCAATTTCGTCCTTCCTAGGCTTATTCTTGTCCAATTAGGGTTTCTAACAAATCTTGTGCATCCAATAGGTGTTTTTGTGTCATTGGATGAACATTTAGGTCATTTTCGTCCTCCCTAGGCTTATTCTTGTCCAATTACGGTTTTTAACCAATCTTGTGCATCCAATAAGTTCATTTGTGTCATTGGATTAACATTTAGGTCATTTTCGTCCTTCCTAGGCTTATTCTTGTCCAATTAGGGTTTCTAACCAATCTTGTGCATCCAATAGGTGTGTTTGTGTCATTGGATGAACATTTAGGTCATTTTCGTCCTCCCTAGTCTTATTCTTGTCCAATTAGGGTTTTAAGCAATCTTGTGCATCCAATAAGTTCATTTGTGTCATTGGATGAATAGTTAGGTCATTTTCGTCCTCCGTAGGCTTATTCTTGTCAAATTAGGGTTTCTAACCAATCTTGTTCATTTAATAGGTGTGTTTGTGTCATTGGATGAATATTTAGGTTATTTTCGTCCTCCCTAGTCTTATTCTTGTCCAATTAGGGTTTTAAGCAATCTTGTGCATCCAATAAGTTCATTTGTGTCATTGGATGAATAGTTAGGTCATTTTCGTCCTCCCTAGGCTTATTCTTGTCAAATTAGGGTTTCTAACCAATCGTGTGCATCCAATAGGTGTGTTTGTGTCATTGGATGAACATTTAGGTCATTTTCGTCCTCCCTAGGCTTATTTTTGTCCAATTAGGGTTTTTAACCAATCTTGTGCATCCAATAAGTTCAATTGTGTCATTGGATGAACATTTAGGTCATTTTCGTCCTCCCTAGGCTTATTCTTGTCCAATTACAGTTTTTAACCAATCTTGTGCATCCAATAAATTCATTTGTGTAATTGGATTAACATTTAGGTCATTTTCGTCCTCTCTAGGCTTATTCTTGTCCAATTAGGGTTTCTAACCAATCTTGTGCATCCAATAGGTGTGTTTGTGTCATTGGATGAACATTTAGGTCATTTTCGTCCTCCCTAGGCTTATTCTTGTCCAATTAGGGTTTTTAACCAATCTTGTGCATCCAATAAGTTCATTTGTGTCATTGGGTGAACATTTGGGTCATTTTCGTCCTCCCTAGGCTTATTCTTGTCCAATTAGGGTTTCTAACCAATCTTGTGCATCCAATAGGTGTGTTTAGTCATTTGATGAACATTTAGGTTATTTTCGTCCTCCCTAGGCTTATTCTTGTCCAATTAGGGTTTTTAACCAATCTTGTGCATCCAATAAGTTCATTTGTGTCACTGGATTAACATTTAGGTCATTTTCGTCCTCCCTAGGCTTATTCTTGTCCAATTAGGGTTTCTAACCAGTCTTGTGCATCCAATAGGTGTGTTTGTATCATTGGATGAACATTTAGGTCATTTTCGTCCTCCGTAGGCTTATTCTTGTCCAATTAGGGTTTTTAACCAATCTTGTGCATCCAATAGGTGTGTTTGTGTCATTGGATGAACATTTAGGTCATTTTCGTCCTCCCTAGGCTTATTCTTGTCCAATTAGGGTTTTTAACCAATCTTGTGCATCCAATAAGTTCATTTGTGTCATTGGGTGAACATTTAGGTCATTTTCGTCCTCCCTAGGCTTATTCTTGTCCAATTATGGTTTCTAACCAATCTTGTTCATCCAATAGGTGTGTTTAGTCATTTGATGAACATTTAGGTTATTTTCGTCCTCCCTAGGCTTATTCTTGTCCAATTAGGGTTTTTAACCAATCTTGAGCATCCAATAAGTTCATTTGTGTCATTGGATTAACATTTAGGTCATTTTCGTCCTCCCTAGGCTTATTCTTGTCCAATTACGGTTTCTAACCAATCTTGTGCATCCAATAGGTGTGTTTGTGTCATTTGATGAACATTTAGGTCATTTTCATCCTCCGTAGGCTTATTCTTGTCCAGTTAGGGTTTTCAACCAATCTTGTGCATCCAATAAGTTCATTTGTGTCATTGGATGAACATTTAGGTCATTTTCGTCCTCCCAAGGCTTATTCTTGTCAAATTAGGGTTTCTAACCAATCGTGTGCATCCAATAGGTGTGTTTGTGTCATTGGATGAACATTTTGGTCATTTTCGTCCTCCCTATGCTTATTCTTGTCCAATTAGGGTTTTTAACCAATCTTGTGCATCCAATAGGTGTGTTTGTGTCATTGGATGAACATTTAGGTCATTTTCATCCTCCCTAGGCATATTCTTGTCGAATTAGGGTTTCTAACCAATCTTGTGCATCCAATAGGTGTGTTTGTGTCATTGGATGAACATTTAGGTCATTTTCGTCCTCCCTAGGCTTATTCTTGTCCAATTAGGGTTTTTAAACAATCTTGTGCATCCAATAAGTTCAATTGTGTCATTGGATGAACATTTAGGTCATTTTCGTCGTCCCTAGGCTTATTCTTGTCCAATTACAGTTTTTAACCAATCTTGTGCATCCAATAAGTTCATTTGTGTCATTGGATTAACATTTAGGTCATTTTCGTCCTCCCTAGGCTTATTCTTGTCAAATTAGGGTTTCTAACCAATCTTGTGCATCCAATAGGTGTGTTTGTGTCATTGGATGAACATTTAGGTCATTGTCGTCGTCCCTAGGCTTATTCTTGTCCAACTAGGGTTTCTAACCAATCTTGTTCATCCAATAGGTGTGTTTGTGTCATTGGATGAACATTTAGGTCATTTTTGTCCTCCCTATGCTTATTCTTATACAATTAGGGTTTTTAGCCAATCTTGTGCATCCAATAGGTGTGTTTGTGTCATTGGATGAACATTTAGGTCATTTTCGTCCTCCCTAGGCTTATTCTTGTCTAATTAGGGTTTTTAACCAATAGTGTGCATCCAATAGGTGTGTTTGTGTCATTGGATGAACATTTAGGTCATTTTCGTCCTCCCTAGGCTTATTCTTGTCCAATTACAGTTTTTAACCAATCTTGTGCATCCAATAAGTTCATTTGTGTCATTGGATTAACATTTAGGTCATTTTCGTCCTCCCTAGGCTTATTCTTGTCAAAGTAGGGTTTCTAACCAATCATGTGCATCCAATAGGTGTGTTTGTGTCATTGGATGAACATTTAGGTCATTTTCGTCCTCCCTAGGCTTATTCTTGTCCAATTAGGGTTTTTAAACAATCTTGTGCATCCAATAAGTTCAATTGTGTCATTGGATGAACATTTAGGTCATTTTCGTCGTCCCTAGGCTTATTCTTGTCCAATTACAGTTTTTAACCAATCTTGTGCATCCAATAAGTTCATTTGTGTCATTGGATTAACATTTAGGTCATTTTCGTCCTCCCTAGGCTTATTCTTGTCAAATTAGGGTTTCTAACCAATCTTGTGCATCCAATAGGTGTGTTTGTGTCATTGGATGAACATTTAGGTCATTTTCATCCTCCCTAGGCTTATTCTTGTCCAATTAGGGTTTTTAACCAATCTTGTGCATCCAATAAGTTCATTTGTGTCATTGGATTAACATTTATGTCATTTTCGTCCTCCCTAGGCTTATTCTTGTCCAATTAGGGTTTCTAACCAATCTTGTGCATCCAATAGGTGTGTTTGTGACATTGGATGAACATTTAGGTCATTTTAGTCCTCCCTAACCTTATTCTTGTCCCATTAGGGTTTTTAACCAATCTTGTGCATCCAATAGGTGTGTTTGTGTCATTGGATGAACATTTAGGTCATTTTCGTCCTACCTAGGCTTATTCTTGTCCAATTAGGGTTTTTAACCAATCTTGTGCATCCAATAGGTGTGTTTGTGTCATTGGATGAACATTTAGGTCATTTTCGTCCTCCCTAGGCTTATTCTTGTCCAATTAGGGTTTTTAACCAATCTTGTTCATCAAATAAGTTCATTTGTGTCATTGGATTAACATTTAGGTCATTTTCGTCCTCCCTAGGCTTAATCTTTTCCAATTAGGGTTTCTAACTAATCTTGTGCATCCAATAGGTGTGTTTGTGTCATTGGATGAACATTTAGGTCATTTTCGTCCTCCCTAGGCTTATTCTTGTCCAATTAGGGTTTTTAACCAATCTTGTGCATCCAATAGGTGTGTTTGTGTCATTGGATGAACATTTCGGTCATTTTCGTCCTCCCTAGGCTTATTGTTTTCCAATTAGGGTTTTTAACCAATCTTGTGCAACCAATAGGTGTGTTTATGTCATTGGAATAACATTTAGGTCATTTTCGTCCTCCCTAGGCTTATTCTTGTCCAATTAAAGTTTTTAACCAATCTTGTGCATCCAATAGGTGTGTTTGTATCATTGGATTAACATTTAGGTCATTTTCGTCCTCCCAAGGCTTATTCTTGTCCAAATAGGGTTTTTAACCAATCTTGTGCATCCAATAGGTGTGTTTGTGTCATTGGATGAACATTTAGGTCATTTTCGTCCTCCCTAGGCTTATTCTTGTCCAATTAGGGTTTTTAACCAATCTTGTGCATCCAATAGGTGTGTTTGTGTCATTGGATTAAGATTTAAGTCATTTTCGTCCTCCCTAGGCTTATTCTTGTCCAATTAAGGTTTTAACCAATCTTGTGCATTCAATAAGTTCATTTGTGTCATTGGATGAACATTTAGGTCATTTTCGTCCTCCCAAGGCTTATTCTTGTCCAATTAGGGTTTTTAACCAATCTTGTGAATCCAATAAGTTCATTTGTGTCATTGGATGAACATTTAGGTCATTTTCGTCCTCCCTAGGCTTATTCTTGTCCAATTAGGGTTTTTAACCAATCTTGTGCATCCAATAGGTGTGTTTGTGTCATTGGATGAACATTTAGGTCATTTTCGTCCTCCCTAGGCTTATTCTTGTCCAATTAGGGTTTTTAACCAATCTTGTGCATCCAATAAGTTCATTTTTGTCATTGGGTGAACATTTAGGTCATTTTCGTCCTCCCTAGGCTTATTCTTGTCCAATTAGGTTTCTAACCAATCTTGTGCATCCAATAGGTGAGTTTAGTCATTTGATGAACATTTAGGTCATTTTCGTCCTCTCTAGGCTTATTCCTGTCCAATTAGGGTTTTTAACCAATCTTGTTTATCCAATAAGTTCATTTGTGTCATTGGATGAACATTTAGGTCATTTTCGTCCTCCCTAGGCTTATTCTTGTCCAATTAGGGTTTTTAACCAATCTTGTGCATCCAATAAGTTCATTTGTGTCATTGGATGAATAGTTAGGTCATTTTCGTCCTCCCTAGGCTTATTCTTGTCAAATTAGGGTTTCTAACCAATCGTGTGCATCCAATAGGTGTGTTTGTGTTATTTGATGAACATTTAGGTCATTTTCGTCCTCCCTAGTCTTATTCTTGTCCAATTAGGGTTTTAAGCAATCTTGTGCATCCAATAAGTTCATTTGTGTCATTGGATGAATAGTTAGGTCATTTTCGTCCTCCCTAGGCTTATTCTTGTCAAATTAGGGTTTCTAACCAATCGTGTGCATCCAATAGGTGTGTTTGTGTAAGTGGATGAACATTTAGGTCATTTTCACCCTCCCTAGGCATATTCTTGTGCAATTAGGTTTTCTAACCAATCTTGTGCATCCAATAGGTGTGTTTGTGTCATTGGATGAACATTTAGGTCATTTTCGTCCTCCCTAGGCTTATTCTTGTCCAATTAGGGTTTCTAACCAATCTTGTGCATCCAATAGGTGTGTTTGTGTCATTGGATGAACATTTAGGTCATTTTCATCCTCCCTAGGCTTATTCTTGTCCAATTAGGGTTTCTAACCAATCTTGTTTATCCAATAGGTGTGTTTGTGTCATTGGATGAACATTTAAGTCATTTTCGTCCTCCCTAGGCTTATTCTTGTCCAATTAGGGTTTCTAACCAATCTTGTGCATCCAATAGGTGTGTTTGTGTCATTGGATGAACATTTAGGTCATTTTCGTCCTCCCTATGCTTATTCTTGTCCAATTAGTGTTTTTAATCAATCTTGTGCATCCAATAGGTGTGTTTGTATCATTTGATGAACATTTAGGTCATTTTCGTCCTCCCTAGTCTTATTCTTGTCCAATTAGGGTTTCTAACAAATCTTTTGCATCCAATAGGTGTGTTTGTGTCATTGGATGAACATTTAGGTCATTTTCGTCCTCCCTAGGCTTATTCTTGTCCAATTAGGGTTTCTAACCAATCTTGTGCATCCAATAGGTGTGTTTGTGTCATTGGATGAACATTTAGGTCATTTTCGTCCTCCCTATGCTTATTCTTGTCCAATTAGGGTTTTTAACCAATCTTGTGCATCCATTAGGTGTGTTTGTGTCATTGGATGAACATTTAGGTCATTTTCGTCCTCCCTAGGCTTATTCTTGTCCAATTAGGGTTTTTAACCAATCTTGTGCATCCAATAAGTTCATTTGTGTCATTGGGTGAACATTTAGGTCATTTTCGTCCTCCCTAGGCTTATTCTTGTCCAATTAGGGTTTCTAACCAATCTTGTGCATCCAATAGGTTTGTTTGTGTCATTGGATGAACATTTAGGTCATTTTCGTCCTCCCTAGGCTTATTCTTGTCCCATTAGGGTTTTTAACCAATCTTGTGCTTCCAATAAGTTCATTTGTGTCATTGGATTAACATTTAGGTCATTTTCGTCCTTGCTAGGCTTATTCTTGTCCAATAAGGGTTTCTAACCAATCTTGTGCATCCAATAGGTGTGTTTGTGTCATTGGATGAACATTTAGGTCATTTTCGTCCTCCCTAGGCTTATTCTTGTCCAATTAGGGTTTTTAACCAATCTTGTGCATCCAATAAGTTCATTTGTGTCATTGGGTGAACATTTAGGTCATTTTCGTCCTCCCAAGGCTTATTCTTGTCCAATTAGGGTTTCTAACCAATCTTGTGCATCCAATAGGTGTGTTTGTGTCATTTGATGAACGTTTAGGTCATTTTCGTCCTCCCTATGCTTATTCTTGTCCAATTAGGGTTTTTAACCAATCTTGTGCATCCAATAGGTGTGTTTGTGTCATTGGATGAACATTTAGGTCATTTTCGTCCTCCCTAGGCTTATTCTTGTCCAATTAGGGTTTTTAACCAATCTTGTGCATCCAATAAGTTCATTTGTGTCATTGGGTGAACATTTAGGTCATTTTCGTCCTCCCTAGGCTTATTCTTGTCCAATTAGGATTTTCAACCAATCTTGTGCATCCAATAGGTGTGTTTGTGTCATTGGAGGAACATTTAGGTCATTTTCGTCCTCCCAAGTCTTATTCTTGTCCAATTAGGGTTTTTACGCAATCTTGTGCATCCAATAGGTGTGTTTGTGTCATTGGAGGAACATTTCGGTCATTTTCGTCCTCCCTAGTCTTATTCTTGTCCAATTAGGGTTTTTATGCAATCTTGTGCATCCAATAGGTGTGTTTGTGTCATTGGATGAACATTTAGGTCATTTTCGTCCTCCCTAGGCTTATTCTTGTCCAATTAGGGTTTTTAACCAATCTTGTGCGTCCAATAAGTTCATTTGTGTCATTGGATTAACATTTAGGTCATTTTCGTCCTCCCTAGGCTTATTCTTGTCAAATTAGGGTTTCTAACCAATCTTGTGCATCCAATAGGTGTGTTTGTGTCATTGGATGAACATTTAGGTCATTTTCGTCCTCCCTAGGCTTATTTTTGTCCAATTAGGGTTTTTAACCAATCTTGTGCATCCAATAAGTTCAATTGTGTCATTGGATGAACATTTATGTCATTTTCGTCCTCCCTAGGCTTATTCTAGTCCAATTACGGTTTTTAACCAATCTTGTGCATCCAATAAGTTCATTTGTGTCATTGGATTAACATTTAGGTCATTTTCGTCCTCCCTAGGCATATTCTTGTCCAATTAGGGTTTCTAACCTATCTTGTGCATCCAATAGGTGTGTTTGTGACATTGGATGAACATTTAGGTCATTTTCATCCTCCGTAGGCTTATTCTTGTCCAATTAGGGTTTTTAACCAATCTTGTGCATCCAATAAGTTCATTTGTGTCATTGGATGAACATTTAGGTCATTTTCGTCCTCCCAAGGCTTATTCTTGTCCAATTAGGGTTTCTAACCAATCTTGTGCATCCAATAGGTGTGTTTGTGTCATTGGATGAACATTTAGTTCATTTTCGTCCTCCCTAGTCTTATTCTTGTCCAATTAGGGTTTTAAGTAATCTAGTGCATCCAATAAGTTCATTTGTGTCATTGGATGAATAGTTAGGTCATTTTCGTCCTCCCTAGGCTTATTCTTGTCCAATTAGGGTGTCTAAACAATCTTGTGCATCCAATAGGTGTGTTTGTATCATTGGATGAACATTTAGGTCATTTTAGTCCTCCCTAGGCTTATTCTTGTCCAATTAGGATTTTTAACCAATCTTGTGCATCCAATAGGTGTGTTTGTGTCATTGGATGAACATTTAGGTTATTGTCGTCGTCCCTAGGCTTATTCTTGTCCAATTAGGGTTTTTAACCAATCTTATGGATCCAATAAGTTCATTTGTGTCTTTGGGAGAACATTTAGGTCATTTTCGTCCTCCCTAGGCTTATTCTTGTCCAATTAGGGTTTCTAACCAATCTTGTGCATCCAATAGGTGTGTTTAGTCATTTGATGAACATTTAGGTTATTTTCGTCCTCCCCAGGCTTATTCTTGTCCAATTAGGGTTTCTAACCAATCTTGTGCATCCAATAGGTGTGTTTGTGTCATTGGATGAACATTTAGGTCATTTTCGTCCTCCGTAGGCTTATTCTTGTCCAATTAGGGTTTTTAACCAATCTTGTGCATCCAATAAGTTCATTTGTGTCATTGGATGAACATTTAGGTCATTTTCGTCCTCCCAAGGCTTATTCTTGTCCAATTAGGGTTTGTAACCAATCTTATGCATCCAATAGGTGTGTTTGTGTCAATGGATGAACATTTAGGTCATTTTCGTCCTCCATAGTCTTATTCTTGTCCAATTAGGGTTTTAAGCAATCTTGTGCATCCAATAAGTTCATTTGTGTCATTGGATGAATAGTTAGGTCATTTTCGTTCTCCCTAGGCTTATTCTTGTCAAATTAGGGTTTCTAACCAATCGTGTGCATCCAATAGGTGTGTTTGTGTCATTGGATGAACATTTAGGTCATTTTCGTCCTCCCTAGGCTTATTCTTGTCCAATTAGGGTTTTTAACCAATATTGTGCATCCAATAGGTGTGTTTGTGTCATTGCATGAACATTTAGGTCATTTTCGTCCTCCCTAGGCTTATTCTTGTCCAATTAGGGTTTTTAACCAATCTTGTGCATCCAATAAGTTCATTTGTGTCATTGGATTAACATTTAGGTCATTTTCGTCCTCCCTAGGCACACTCTTGTCCAATTAGGGTTTTTAACCAATCTTGTGCATCCAATAGGTTGAGTTGTGTCATTGGATTAACATTTAGGTCATTTTCGTCCTCCCTAGGCTTATTCTTGTCCAATTAGGGTTTTTAACCAATCTTGTGCATCCAATAGGTGTGTTTGTGTCATTGGATGATCAATTAGGTCATTTTCGTCCTCCCTAGGCTTATTCTTGTCCAATTAGGGTTTTTAACCAATCTTGTGCATCCAATAGGTGTGTTTGTGTCATTGGATGATCAATTAGGTCATTTTCGTCCTCCCTAGGCTTATTCTTGTCCAATTAGGGTTTTTAACCAATCTTGTGCATCCAATAGGTGTGTTTGTGTCATTGGATGATCAATTAGGTCATTTTCATCATCCCAAGGCTTATTCTTGTCCAATTAGGGTTTTTAACCAATCTTGTGCATCCAATAACTTTGTTTGTGTCATTGAATTAATATTTAGGTCATTTTCGTCCTCCTTAGGCATATTCTTGTCGAATTAGGGTTTTTAACCAATCTTGTGAATCCAATCGGTGTGTTTCTGTCATTGGATGATCAATTAGGTCATTTTCGTCCTCCCTAGGCTTATTCTTGTCCAATTAGGGTTTTTAACCAATCTTGTGCATCCAATAGGTGTGTTTGTGTCATTGGATGATCAATTAGGTCATTTTCGTCCTCCCTAGGCTTATTCTTGTCCAATTAGGGTTTTTAACCAATCTTGTGCATCCAATAGGTGTGTTTGTGTCATTGGATGATCAATTAGGTCATTTTCGTCCTCCCTAGGCTTATTCTTGTCCAATTAGGGTTTTTAACCAATCTTGTGCATCCAATAGGTGTGTTTGTGTCATTGGATGATCAATTAGGTCATTTTCGTCCTCCCTAGGCTTATTCTTGTCCAATTAGGGTTTTTAACTAATCTTGTGCATCCAATAGGTGTGTTTGTGTCATTGGATGATCAATTAGGTCATTTTCGTCCTTCCTAGGCATATTCTTGTATAATTAGGGTTTTTAACCAGTCTTGTGCATCCAATAGGTGTGATTGTGTCATTGAATGATCAATTAGGTCATTTTCGTCCTTCGAAGGCTTATTCTTGTCCAATTACGGTTTTAAACCAATCTTGTGCATCCAATAAGTTCATTTGTGTCATTGGATTAACATTTAGGTCATTTTCGTCCTCCCTAGGCATATTCTTGTCCAATTAGGGTTTTTAACCAGTCTTGTGCATCCAATAGGTGTGTTTGTGTCATTGGATGATCAATTAGGTCATTTTCGTCCTCCCTAGGCTTATTCTTGTCCAATTATGGTTTTTAACCAATCTTGTGCATCCAATAGGTGTGTTTGTGTCATTGGATGATTAATTAGGTCATTTTCGTCCTCCCTATGGATATTCTTGTCCAATTAGGATTTTTAACCAATCTTGTGCATCCAATAGGTGTGTTTGTGTCATTGGATGATCAATTAGGTCATTTTCGTCCTCCCTAGGCTTATTCTTGTCCAATTAGGGTTTTTAACCAATCTTTTGCATCCAATAAGTTCATTTGTGTTATTGGATTAACATTTAGGTCATATTCGTCCTCCCTAGGCATATTCTTGTCCAATTAGGGTTTTTAACCAATCTTGTGCATCCAATAGGTGTGTTTGTGTCATTGGATGATCAATTAGGTCATTTTTGTCCTCACTAGGCTTATTCTTGTCCAATTAGGGTTTTTAACCAATCTTGTGCATCCAATAGGTGTGTTTGTGTCATTGGATGATCAATTAGGTCATTTTCGTCCTCCCTAGGCTTATTCTTGTCCAATTAGGGTTTTTAACCAATCTTGTGCATCCAATAGGTGTGTTTGTGTCATTGGATGATCAATTAGGTCATTTTCGTCCTCCTTAGGCTTATTCTTGTCCAATTAGGGTTTTTAACCAATCTTGTGCATCCAATAACTTTGTTTGTGTCATTGAATTAATATTTAGGTCATTTTCGTCCTCCCTAGGCATATTCTTGTCCAATTAAGGTTTTTAACCAATCTTGTGCATCCAATAGGTGTGTTTGTGTCATTGGATGATCCATTAGGTCATTTTCGTCCTCCCTAAGCTTATTCTTGTCCAATTAGGGTTTTTAACAAATCTTGTGCATCCAATAAGTTCATTTGTGTCATTGGATGATCAATTAGGTCATTTTCGTCCTCCCTAGGCTTATTCTTGTCCAATTAGGGTTTTTAACCAATCTTGTGCATCCAATAGGTGTGTTTGTGTCATTGGATGATCAATTAGGTCATTTTCGTCCTCCCTAGGCTTATTCTTGTCCAATTAGGGTTTTTAACCAATCTTGTGCATCCAATAGGTGTGTTTTTGTCATTGGATGATCAATTAGGTCATTTTCTTCCTCCCCAGGCTTATTCTTGTCCAATTAGGGTTTTTAACCAATCTTGTGCATCCAATAGGTGTGTTTGTGTCATTGGATGATCAATTAGGTCATTTTCGTCCTCCCTAGGCTTATTCTTGTCCAATTAGGGTTTTTAACCAATCTTGTGCATCCAATAAGTTGAGTTGTGTCATTGAATTGACATTTAGGTCATTTTCGTCCTCCCTAGGCTTATTCTTGTCCAATTAGGGTTTTTAACCAATCTTGCGCATCCAATAGGTGTGTTTGTGTCATTGGATGATCAATTAGGTCATTTTCGTCCTCCATAGGCTTATTCTTGTCCAATTAGGGTTTTTAACCAATCTTGTGCATCCAATAGGTGTGTTTGTGTCATTGGATGAACATTTAGGTCATTTTCGTCCTCCCTAGGCTTATTCTTGTCCAATTAGGGTTTCTAAACAATCTTGTGCATTCAATAGGTGTGTTTGTGTCATTGAATGAACATTTAGGTCATTTTCGTCCTCCCTAGGCTTATTCTTGTCCAATTAGGGTTTCTAACCAATCTTGTGCATCCAATAGGTGTGTTTGTGTCATTGGATGATCATTTAGGTCATTTTCGTCCTCCCTATGCTTATTCTTGTCCAATTAGGGTTTTTAACCAATCTTGTGCATCCAATAGGTGTGTTTGTGTCATTGGATGAATATTTAGGTCATTTTCGTCCTCCCTAGGCTTATTCTGGTCCATTTAGGGTTTCTAACCAATCCTGTGCATCCAATAGGTGTGTTTAGTCATTTAATGAACATTTAGGTCATTTTCGTCCTCCCTAGGCTTGTTCTTAGCCAATTAGTGTTTTTAACCAATCTTGTGCATCCAATAAGTTCATTTGTGTCATTGGATGAATAGTTAGGTCATTTTCGTCCTCCCTAGGCTTATTCTTGTCAAATTAGGGTTTCTAAACAATCTTGTGCATCCAATAGGTGTGTTTGTGTCATTGGATGAACATTTAGGTCATTTTCGTCCTCCCTAGTCTTATTCTTGTCCAATTAGGGTTTTAAGCAATCTTGTGCATCCAATAAGTTCATTTGTGTCATTCGATGAATAGTTAGGTCATTTTCGTCCTCCCTAGGCTTATTCTTGTGAAATTAGGGTTTCTAACCAATCTTGTTCATCCAATAGGTGTGTTTGTGTTATTTGATGAACATTTAGGTCATTTTCGTCCTCCCTAGTCTTATTCTTGTCCAATTTGGGTTTTAAGCAATCTTGTGCATCCAATAAGTTCATTTGTGTCATTGGATGAATAGTTAGGTCATTTTCGTCCTCCCTAGGCTTATTCTTGTCAAATTAGGGTTTCTAACCAATCGTGTGCATCCAATAGGTGTGTTTGTGTCATTGGATGAACATTTAGGTCATTTTCGTCCTCCCTAGGCTTATTCTTGTCCAATTAGGGTTTTTAACCAATCTTGTGCATCCAATAGGTGTGTTTGTGTCATTGGATGAACATTTAGGTCATTTTCGTCCTCCCTAGGCTTATTCTTTTCCAATTAGGGTTTTTAAACAATCTTGTGCATCCAATAAGTTCATTTGTGTCATTGGATTAACATTTAGGTCATTTTCGTCCTCCCTAGGCTTATTCTTGTCCAATTAGGGTTTCTAACCAATCTTGTGCATCCAATAGGTGTGTTTGTGACATTGGATGAACATTGAGGTCATTTTCATCCCCCCTAGGCTTATTCTTGTCCCATTAGGGTTTTTAACCAATCTTGTGCATCAAATAAGTTCAATTGTGTCATTGGATGAACATTTAGGTCATTTTCGTCTTCCCTAGGCTTATTCTTGTCCAATTAGGGTTTTTAACCAATCTTGTGCTTCCAATATGTTCATTTGTGTCATTGGATGAACATTTAGGTCATTTTCGTCCTCCCTAGGCTTATTCTTGTCAAGTTAGGGTTTCTAACCAATCGTGTGCATCCAATAGGTGTGTTTGTGTCATTGGATGAACGTTTAGGTCATTTTCGTCCTCCCTAGGCTTATTCTTGTTTAATTAGGGTTTTTAACCAATCTTGTGCATCCAATAAGTTCATTTGTGTCATTGGATTAACATTTAGGTCATTTTCGTCCTCCCTAGGCTTATTCTTGTCTAATTACGGTTTCTAACCAATCTTGTGCATCCAATAGGTGTGTTTGTGTCATTGGATGAACATTTAGGTCATTTTCGTCCTCCCTATGCTTATTTTTGTCCAATTAGGGTTTTTAACCAATCTTGTGCATCCAATAAGTTCAATTGTGTCATTGGGTGAACATTTAGGTCATTTTCGTCCTCCCTAGGCTTATTCTTGTCCAATTAGGGTTTTAAGCAATCTTGTGCATCCAATAAGTTCATTTGTGTCATTGGATGAATAGTGAGGTCATTTTCGTCCTCCCTAGGCTTATTCTTGTCAAATTAGGGTTTCTAACCAATCGTGTGCATCCAATAGGTGTGTTTGTGTCATTGGATGAACGTTTAGGTCATTTTCGTCCTCCCTAGGCTTATTCTTGTTTAATTAGGGTTTTTAACCAATCTTGTGCATCCAATAAGTTCATTTGTGTCATTGGATTAACATTTAGGTCATTTTCGTCCTCCCTAGGCTTATTCTTGTCCAATTAGGGTTTCTAACCAATCTTGTGCATCCAATAGGTGTGTTTGTGTCATTGGATGAACATTTAGGTCATTTTCGTCCTCCCTAGGCTTATTTTTGTCCAATTAGGGTTTTTAACCAATCTTGTGCATCCAATAAGTTCAATTGTGTCATTGGATGAACATTTAGGTCATTTTCATCCTCCCTAGGCATATTCTTGTCGAATTAGGGTTTCTAACCAATCTTGTGCATCCAATAGGTGTGTTTGTGTCATTGGATGAACATTTAGGTCATTTTCGTCCTCCCTAGGCTTATTCTTGTCCAATTAGGGTTTTTAAACAATCTTGTGCATCCAATAAGTTCAATTGTGTCATTGGATGAACATTTAGGTCATTTTCGTCGTCCCTAGGCTTATTCTTGTCCAATTACAGTTTTTAACCAATCTTGTGCATCCAATAAGTTCATTTGTGTCATTGGATTAACATTTAGGTCATTTTCGTCCTCCCTAGGCTTATTCTTGTCAAATTAGGGTTTCTAACCAATCTTGTGCATCCAATAGGTGTGTTTGTGTCATTGGATGAACATTTAGGTCATTGTCGTCGTCCCTAGGCTTATTCTTGTCCAATTAGGGTTTCTAACCAATCTTGTTCATCCAACAGGTGTGTTTGTGTCATTGGATGAACATTTAGGTCATTTTCGTCCTCCCTAGGCTTATTCTTGTCCAATTAGGGTTTTTAACCAATCTTGTGGATCCAATAAGTTCATTTGTGTCTTTGGGAGAACATTTAGGTCATTTTCGTCCTCCCTAGGCTTATTCTTGTCCAATTAGGGTTTCTAACCAATCTTGTGCATCCAATAGGTGTGTTTAGTCATTTGATGAACATTTAGGTTATTTTCGTCCTCCCCAGGCTTATTCTTGTCCAATTAGGGTTTCTAACCAATCTTGTGCATCCAATAGGTGTGTTTGTGTCATTGGATGAACATTTAGGTCATTTTCGTCCTCCGTAGGCTTATTCTTGTCCAATTAGGGTTTTTAACCAATCTTGTGCATCCAATAAGTTCATTTGTGTCGTTGGATGAACATTTAGGTCATTTTCGTCCTCCCAAGGCTTATTCTTGTCCAATTAGGGTTTGTAACCAATCTTATGCATCCAATAGGTGTGTTTGTGTCATTGGATGAACATTTAGGTCATTTTCGTCCTCCCTAGTCTTATTCTTGTCCAATTAGGGTTTTAAGCATTCTTGTGCTTCCAATAAGTTCATTTGTGTCATTGGATGAATATTTAGGTCATTTTCTTCCTCCCTAGGCATATTCTTGTCCAATTACGGTTTCTAACCAATCTTGTGCATCCAATAGGTGTGTTTGTGTCATTGGATGAACATTTAGGTCATTTTCGTCCTCCCTAGTCTTATTCTTGTCCAATTAGGGTTTTAAGCAATCTTGTGCATCCAATAAGTTCATTTGTGTCATTGGATGAATAGTTAGGTCATTTTCGTTCTCCCTAGGCTTATTCTTGTCAAATTAGGGTTTCTAACCAATCTTGTGCATCCAATAGGTGTGTTTGTGTCATTGGATGAATATTTAGGTTATTTTCGTCCTCCCTAGCCTTATTCTTGTCCAATTAGGGTTTTAAGCAATCTTGTGCATCCAATAAGTTCATTTGTGTCATTGGATGAATAGTTAGGTCATTTTCGTTCTCCCTAGGCTTATTCTTGTCAAATTAGGGTTTCTAACCAATCTTGTGCATCCAATAGGCGTGTTTGTGTCATTGGATGAACATTTAGGTCATTTTCGTCCTCCCTAGGCTTATTTTTGTCCAATTAGGGTTTTTAACCAATCTTGTGCATCCAATAAGTTCATTTGTGTCTTTGGGAGAACATTTAGGTCATTTTCGTCCTCCCTAGGCTTATTCTTGTCCAATTAGGGTTTCTAACCAATCTTGTGCATCCAATAGGTGTGTTTAGTCATTTGATGAACATTTAGGTTATTTTCGTCCTCCCCAGGCTTATTCTTGTCCAATTAGGGTTTCTAACCAATCTTGTGCATCCAATAGGTGTGTTTGTGTCATTGGATGAACATTTAGGTCATTTTCGTCCTCCGTAGGCTTATTCTTGTCCAATTAGGGTTTTTAACCAATCTTGTGCATCCAATAAGTTCATTTGTGTCATTGGATGAACATTTAGGTCATTTTCGTCCTCCCAAGGCTTATTCTTGTCCAATTAGGGTTTGTAACCAATCTTATGCATCCAATAGGTGTGTTTGTGTCAATGGATGAACATTTAGGTCATTTTCGTCCTCCATAGTCTTATTCTTGTCCAATTAGGGTTTTAAGCAATCTTGTGCATCCAATAAGTTCATTTGTGTCATTGGATGAATAGTTAGGTCATTTTCGTTCTCCCTAGGCTTATTCTTGTCAAATTAGGGTTTCTAACCAATCGTGTGCATCCAATAGGTGTGTTTGTGTCATTGGATGAACATTTAGGTCATTTTCGTCCTCCCTAGGCTTATTCTTGTCCAATTAGGGTTTTTAACCAATATTGTGCATCCAATAGGTGTGTTTGTGTCATTGCATGAACATTTAGGTCATTTTCGTCCTCCCTAGGCTTATTCTTGTCCAATTAGGGTTTTTAACCAATCTTGTGCATCCAATAAGTTCATTTGTGTCATTGGATTAACATTTAGGTCATTTTCGTCCTCCCTAGGCTTATTCTTGTCAAATTAGGGTTTCTAACCAATCTTGTGCATCCAATAGGTGTGTTTGTGTCATTGGATGAACATTTAGGTCATTTTCGTCCTCCCTAGGCTTATTCTTCTCCAATTAGGGTTTTTAACCAATCTTGTGCATCCAAAAAGTTCATTTGTGTCATTGGATTAACATTTAGGTCATTTTCGTCCTTCGTAGGCTTATTCTTGTCCAATTAGGGTTTCTAACCAATCTTGTGCATCCAATAGGTGTGTTTGTGTCATTGGATGAACATTTAGGTCATTTTCGTCCTCCCTAGGCTTATTCTTGTCCAATTAGGGTTTTTAACCAATCTTGTGCCTCCAATAAGTTCATTTGTGTCATTGGATTAACATTTAGGTCATTTTCGTCCTTCCTAGGCTTATTCTTGACCAATTAGGGTTTTTAACTAATCTTGTGTATCCAATAAGTTCATTTGTGTAATTGGATTAACATTTAGGTCATTTTCGTCCTTCCTAGGCTTATTCTTGTCCAATTAGGGTTTCTAACCAATTTTGTGCATCCAATAGGTGTGTTTGTGTCATTGGATGAACATTTAGGTCATTTTCGTCCTCCCTAGTCTTATTCTTGTCCAATTAGGGTTTTAAGCAATCTTGTGCATCCAATAAGTTCATTTGTGTCATTGGATGAATATTTAGGTCATTTTCGTCCTCCCTAGGCTTATTCTTGTCCAATTAGGGTTTCTAACCAATCTTGGGCATCCAATAGGTGTGTTTGTATCATTGGATGAACATTTAGGTCATTTTCGTCCTCCCTATGCTTATTCTTGTCCAATTAGGGTTTCTAACCAATCTTGTGCATCCAATAGGAGTGTTTGTGTCAATGGATGAACATTTAGGTCATTTTCGTCCTCCCTAGGCTTATTCTTGTCCAATTAGGGTTTCTAACCAATCTTGTGCATCCAATAGGTGTGTTTGTGTCATTGGATGAACATTTAGGTCATTTTCGTCCTCCCTAGTCTTATTCTTGTCCAATTAGGGTTTTAAGCAATCTTGTGCATCCAATAAGTTCATTTGTGTCATTGGATGAACATTTAGGTCATTTTCGTCCTCCCTAGTCCTATTCTTGTCCAATTAGGGTTTTAAGCCAATCTTGTGCATCCAATAGGTGTGTTTGTGTCATTTGATGAACATTTAGGTCATTTTCGTCCTCCCAAGGCTTATTCTTATCCAATTAGGGTTTTAAGCAATCTTGTGCATCCAAGAAGTTCATTTGTGTCATTGGACTAAGATTTAAGTCCTTTTCGTCCTCCTTAGGCATATTCTTGTCCAGTTAGGGCTTTTAACCAATCTTGTGCATCCAATAGGTGTGTTTGTGTCATTGGATGAACATTTAGGTCATTTTCGTCCTCCCTAGTCTTATTCTTGTCCAATTAGGGTTTTAAGCAATCTTGTGCATCCAATAAGTTCATTTGTGTCATTGATTTAAATTTAGGTCATTTTCGTCCTCCCAATGCTTATTTTTGTGCAATTAGGGTTTTTAACCAATCTTGTGCATCCAATAGGTGTGTTTGTGTCATTAGATGAACATTTAGGTCATTTTCATCCTCCCTAGGCTTATTGTTGTCCAATTAGGGTTTTTAACCAATCTTGTGCATCCAATAGGTGTGTTTGTGTCATTGGATGAACATTTAGGTCATTTTCGTCCTCCCTAGTCTTATTCTTGTCCAATTAGGGTTTTAAGCAATCTTGTGCATCCAATAAGTTCATTTGTGTCATTGGATGAACATTTAGGTCATTTTCGTCCTCCCTATGCTTATTCTTGTCTAATTAGGGTTTTTAAGCAATCTTGTGCATCCAATAAGTTCATTTGTGTCATTGGATGAACATTTAGGTCATTTATGTCCTCCCTAGGCTTATTCTTGTCCAATTATGGTTTTTAACCAATCTTGTGCATCCAATAGGTGTGTTTGTGTCATTGGATGAATATTTAGGTCATTTTCGTCCTCCCTAGGCTTATTCTTGTCCAATTAGGGTTTTTAACCAATCTTGTGCATCCAATAAGTTCATTTGTGTCATTGGATGAATAGTTAGGTCATTTTCGTCCTCCCTAGGCTTATTCTTGTCAAATTAGGGTTTCTAACCAATCTTGTGCATGCAATAGGTGTGTTTGTGTCATTGGATGAACATTTAGGTTATTTTCGTCCTCCCTAGTCTTATTCTTGTCCAATTAGGGTTTTAAGCAATCTTGTGCATCCAATAAGTTCATTTGTGTCATTGGATGAATAGTTAGGTCATTTTCGTCCTCCCTAGGCTTATTCTTGTCAAATTAGGGTTTCTAACCAATCGTGTGCATCCAATAGGTGTGTTTGTGTCATTGGATGAACATTTAGGTCATTTTCGTCCTCCCTAGGCTTATTCTTGTCCAATTAGGGTTTTTGACCAATCTTGAGCATCCAATAGGTGTGTTTGTGTCATTGGATGAACATTTAGGTCATTTTCGTCCTCCCTAGGCTTATTCTTGTCCAATTAGGGTTTTTAACCAATCTTGTGCATCCAATAAGTTCATTTGTGTCATTGGGTGAACATTTAGGTCATTTTCGTCCTCCCTAGGCTTATTCTTGTCCAATTAGGGTTTCTAACCAATCTTGTGCATCCAGTAGGTGTGTTTAGTCATTTGATGAACATTTAGGTTATTTTCGTCCTCACTAGGCTTATTCTTGTCCAATTAGGGTTTTTAACCAATCTTGTGCATCCAATAAGTTCATTTGTGTCATTGGATTAACATTTAGGTCATTTTCGTCCTCCCTAGGCTTATTCTTGTCCAATTAGGGTTTCTAACCAATCTTGTGCATCTAATAGGTGTGTTTGTGTCATTGGATGAACATTTAGGTCATTTTCGTCCTCCCTAGGCTTATTCTTTTCCAATTAGGGTTTTTAACCAATCTTGTGCATCCAATAAGTTCATTTGTGTCATTGGATGAATAGTTAGGTCATTTTCGTCCTCCCTAGGCTTATTCTTGTCAAATTAGGGTTTCTAACCAATCGTGTGCATCCAATAGGTGTGTTTGTGTCATTGGATGAACATTTAGGTCATTTTCGTCCTCCCTAGGCTTATTCTTGTCCTATTAGGGTTTTTAACCAATCTTGTGCATCCAATAGGTGTGTTTGTGTCATTGGATGAACATTTAGGTCATTTTCGTCCTCCCTAGGCTTATTCTTGTCCAATTAGGGTTTTTAACCAATCTTGTGCATCCAATAAGTTCATTTGTGTCATTGGATAAACATTTAGGTTATTTTCGTCCTCCCTAGGCTTATTCTTGTCCAATTAGGGTTTTTAACCAATCTTGTGCATCCAATAGGTGTGTTTGTGTCATTGGATGAACATTTAGGTCATTTTCGTCCTCCCTAGGCTTATTCTTGTCCAATTAGGGTTTTAAACCAATCTTGTGCATCCAATAGGTGTGTTTGTGTCATTGGATGATCAATTAGGTCATTTTCGTCCTCCCTAGGCTTATTCTTGTCCAATTAGAGTTTTTAACCAATCTTGTGCATCCAATAAGTTCATTTGTGTCATTGGATTAACAGTTAGGTCATTTTCGCCCTACCTAGGCATATTCTTCTCCAATTAGGGTTTTTAACCAATCTTGTGCATCCAATAGGTGTATATGTGTCATTGGATGATCAATTAGGTTATTTTCGTCCTCCCTAGGCTTATTCTTGTCC
Source organism: Cicer pinnatifidum (assembly GCA_037974775.1). NCBI lineage: Eukaryota > Viridiplantae > Streptophyta > Magnoliopsida > Fabales > Fabaceae > Cicer > Cicer pinnatifidum. The sequence continues at coordinate 60,321 of JBBPBR010000438.1, forward strand.
AATTAGGGTTTTTAACCAATCTTGTGCATCCAATAAGTTGAGTTGTGTCATTAGATTCACATTTAGGTCATTTTCGTCATCCCTAGGCTTATTCTTGTCCAATTAGGGTTTTTAACCAATCTTGTGCATCCAATAGGTGTGTTTGTGTCATTGGATGATCAATTAGGTCATTTTCGTCCTCCCTAGGCATATTCTTGTCCAATTAGGGTTTGTAACCAATCTTGTGCATCCAATAAGTTTGTCTGTTTCATTGAATTAATATTTAGGTCATTTTCGTCCTCCCAAGGCATATTCTTGTCCAATTAGGGTTTTTAACCAATCTTGTGCATCCAATAGGTGTGTTTGTGTCATTGGATGATCAATTAGGTTATTTTCGTCCTCCCTAGGCTTATTCTTGTCCAATTAGGGTTTTTAACCCATCTTGTACATCCAATAAGTTGAGTTGTGTCATTGGATTAACATTTAGGTCATTTTCGTCCTCCCTAGGCATATTCTTGTCCAATTAGGGTTTTTAACCAATCTTGTGCATCCAATAGGTGTGTTTGTGTCATTGGATGATCAATTAGGTCATTTTCGTCCTCCCTAGGCTTATTCTTGTCCAATTAGGGTTTTTAACCAATCTTGTGCATCCAATAGGTGTGTTTGTGTCATTGGATGATCAATTAGGTCATTTTCGTCCTCCCTAGGCTTATTCTTGTCCAATTAGGGTTTTTAACCATTCTTGTGCATCCAATAGGTGTGTTTGTGTCATTGGATGATCAATTAGGTCATTGTTGTCCTCCCTAGGCTTATTCTTGTCCAATTAGGGTTTTTAACCAATCTTGTGCATCCAATAGGTGTGTTTGTGTCATTGGATGATCAATTAGGTCATTTTCGTCCTCCCTAGGCTTATTCTTGTCCAATTAGGGTTTTTAACCAATCTTGTGCATCCAATAGGTGTGTTTGTGTCATTGGATGATCAATTAGGTCATTTATCGTCCTCCCTAGGCTTATTCTTGTCCAATTAGGGTTTTTAACCAATCTTGTGCATCCAATAGGTTGAGTTGTGTCATTGGATTAACATTTAGGTCATTTTCGTCCTCCCTAGGCATATTCTTGTCCAATTAGGGTTTTTAACCAATCTTGTGCATCCAATAGGTGTGTTTGTGTCATTGGATGATCAATTAGGTCATTTTCGTCCTCCCTAGGCTTATTCTTGTCCAATTAGGGTTTTTAACCAATCGTGTGCATCCAATAAGTTGAGTTGTGTCATTCGGTTAACATTTAGGTCATTTTCGTCCTCCCTAGGCTTATTCTTGTCCAATTAGGGTTTTTAACCAATCTTGTGCATCCAATAAGTTCATTTGTGTCATTGGATTAACATTTAGGTCATTTTCGTCCTCCCTACGTTTATTCTTGTCCAATTAGGGTTTCTAACCAATCTTGTGCATCCAATAGGTGTGTTTGTGTCATTGGATGAACATTTAGGTCATTTTCGTCCTCCGTAGGCTTATTCTTGTCCAATTAGGGTTTTTAACCAATCTTGTGCATCCAATAAGTTCAATTGTGTCATTGGATGAACATTTAGGTCATTTTCGTCCTCCCAAGGCTTATTCTTGTCCAATTAGGGTTTTTAACCAATCTTGTGCATCCAACAAGTTCATTTGTGTCATTGGATTAACATTTAGGTCATTTTCATCCTCCTTAGGCTTATTCTTGTCCAATTAGGGTTTCTAACCAATCTTGTGCATCCAATAGGTGTGTTTGTGTCATTGGATGAACATTTAGGTCATTTTCGTCCTCCGTAGGCTTATTCTTGTCCAATTAGGGTTTTTAACCAATCTTGTGCATCCAATAAGTTCATTTGTGTCATTGGATGAACATTTAGGTCATTTTCGTCCTCCCAAGGCTTATTCTTGTCCAATTAGGGTTTCTAACCAATCTTGTGCATCCAATAGGTGTGTTTGTGTCATTGGATGAACATTTAGGTCATTTTCATCCTCCCTAGGCTTATTCTTTTCCAATTAAGGTTTTTAACCAATCTTGTGCATCCAATAAGTTCATTTGTGTCATTGGATGAATAGTTAGGTCATTTTCGTCCTCCCTAGGCTTATTCTTGTCAAATTAGGGTTTCTAACCAATCGTGTGCATCCAATAGGTGTGTTTGCGTAAGTGGATGTACATTTAGGTCATTTTCGCCCTCCCTAGGCATATTCTTGTCCAATTAGGGTTTCTAACCAATCTTGTGCATCCAATAGGTGTGTTTGTGTCATTGGATGAACATTTAGGTCATTTTCGTCCTCCCTAGGCTTATTCTTGTCCAATTAGGGTTTATAACCAATCTTGTGCATCCAATAAGTTCATTTGTGTCATTGGGTGAACATTTAGGTCATTTTCGTCTTCCCTAGGCTTATTCTTGTCAAATTAGGGTTTCTAACCAATCTTGTGCATCCAATAGGTGTGTTTGTGTCATTGAATGAACATTTAGGTTATTTTCGTCTTCCCTAGGCTTATTCTTGTCCAATTAGGGTTTCTAACCAATCTTGTGCATCCAATAGGTGTGTTTGTGTCATTGGATGAACATTTAGGTCATTTTCGTCCTCCCTAGGCTTATTTTTGTCCAATTAGGGTTTTTAACCAATCTTGTGCATCCAATAAGTTCAATTGTGTCATTGGATGAACATTTAGGTCATTTTCGTCCTCCCTAGGCTTATTCTTGTCCAATTACGGTTTTTAACCTATCTTGTGCATCCAATAAGTTCATTTGTGTCATTGGATTAACATTTAGGTCATTTTCGTCCTCCCTAGGCTTATTCTTGTCCAATTAGGGTTTCTAACCAATCTTGTGCATCCAATAGGTGTGTTTGTGACATTGGATGAACATTGAGGTCATTTTCATCCCCCCTAGGCTTATTCTTGTCCCATTAGGGTTTTTAACCAATCTTGTGCATCAAATAAGTTCAATTGTGTCATTGGATGAACATTTAGGTCATTTTCGTCTTCCCTAGGCTTATTCTTGTCCAATTAGGGTTTTTAACCAATCTTGTGCTTCCAATATGTTCATTTGTGTCATTGGATGAACATTTAGGTCATTTTCGTCCTCCCTAGGCTTATTCTTGTCAAGTTAGGGTTTCTAACCAATCGTGTGCATCCAATAGGTGTGTTTGTGTCATTGGATGAACGTTTAGGTCATTTTCGTCCTCCCTAGGCTTATTCTTGTTTAATTAGGGTTTTTAACCAATCTTGTGCATCCAATAAGTTCATTTGTGTCATTGGATTAACATTTAGGTCATTTTCGTCCTCCCTAGGCTTATTCTTGTCTAATTACGGTTTCTAACCAATCTTGTGCATCCAATAGGTGTGTTTGTGTCATTGGATGAACATTTAGGTCATTTTCGTCCTCCCTATGCTTATTTTTGTCCAATTAGGGTTTTTAACCAATCTTGTGCATCCAATAAGTTCAATTGTGTCATTGGGTGAACATTTAGGTCATTTTCGTCCTCCCTAGGCTTATTCTTGTCCAATTAGGGTTTTAAGCAATCTTGTGCATCCAATAAGTTCATTTGTGTCATTGGATGAATAGTGAGGTCATTTTCGTCCTCCCTAGGCTTATTCTTGTCAAATTAGGGTTTCTAACCAATCGTGTGCATCCAATAGGTGTGTTTGTGTCATTGGATGAACGTTTAGGTCATTTTCGTCCTCCCTAGGCTTATTCTTGTTTAATTAGGGTTTTTAACCAATCTTGTGCATCCAATAAGTTCATTTGTGTCATTGGATTAACATTTAGGTCATTTTCGTCCTCCCTAGGCTTATTCTTGTCCAATTAGGGTTTCTAACCAATCTTGTGCATCCAATAGGTGTGTTTGTGTCATTGGATGAACATTTAGGTCATTTTCGTCCTCCCTAGGCTTATTTTTGTCCAATTAGGGTTTTTAACCAATCTTGTGCATCCAATAAGTTCAATTGTGTCATTGGATGAACATTTAGGTCATTTTCGTCCTCCCTTGGCTTATTCTTGTCCAATTACGGTTTTTAACCAATCTTGTGCATCCAATAAGTTCATTTGTGTCATTGGATTAACATTTAGGTCATTTTTGTCCTCCCTAGGCATATTCTTGTCCAATTAGGGTTTCTAACCAATCTTGTGCATCCAATAGGTGTGTTTGTGACATTGGATGAACATTTAGGTCATTTTCATCCTCCGTAGGCTTATTCTTGTCCAATTAGGGTTTTTAACCAATCTTGTGGATCCAATAAGTTCATTTGTGTCTTTAGGAGAACATTTAGGTCATTTTCGTCCTCCCTAGGCTTATTCTTGTCCAATTAGGGTTTCTAACCAATCTTGTGCATCCAATAGGTGTGTTTAGTCATTTGATGAACATTTAGGTTATTTTGGTCCTCCCCAGGCTTATTCTTGTCCAATTAGGGTTTCTAACCAATCTTGTGCATCCAATAGGTGTGTTTGTGTCATTGGATGAACATTTAGGTCATTTTCGTCCTCCGTAGGCTTATTCTTGTCCAATTAGGGTTTTTAACCAATCTTGTGCATCCAATAAGTTCATTTGTGTCGTTGGATGAACATTTAGGTCATTTTCGTCCTCCCAAGGCTTATTCTTGTCCAATTAGGGTTTGTAACCAATCTTATGCATCCAATAGGTGTGTTTGTGTCATTGGATGAACATTTAGGTCATTTTCGTCCTCCCTAGTCTTATTCTTGTCCAATTAGGGTTTTAAGCAATCTTGTGCATCCAATAAGTTCATTTGTGTCATTGGATGAATAGTTAGGTCATTTTCGTCCTCCCTAGGCTTATTCTTGTCAAATTAGGGTTTCTAACAAATCTTGTGCATCCAATAGGTGTGTTTGTGTCATTGGATGAATATTTAGGTTATTTTCGTCCTCCCTAGTCTTATTCTTGTCCAATTAGGGTTTTAAGCAATCTTGTGCATCCAATAAGTTCATTTGTGTCATTGGATGAATAGTTAGGTCATTTTCGTCCTCCCTAGGCTTATTCTTGTCAAATTAGGGTTTCTAACCAATCGTGTGCATCCAATAGGTGTGTTTGTGTCATTGGATGAACATTTAGGTCATTTTCGTCCTCCCTAGGCTTATTCTTGTCCAATTAGGGTTTTTGACCAATCTTGAGCATCCAATAGGTGTGTTTGTGTCATTGGATGAACATTTAGGTCATTTTCGTCCTCCCTAGGCTTATTCTTGTCCAATTAGGGTTTTTAACCAATCTTGTGCATCCAATAAGTTCATTTGTGTCATTGGGTGAACATTTAGGTCATTTTCGTCCTCCCTAGGCTTATTCTTGTCCAATTAGGGTTTCTAACCAATCTTGTGCATCCAGTAGGTGTGTTTAGTCATTTGATGAACATTTAGGTTATTTTCGTCCTCACTAGGCTTATTCTTGTCCAATTAGGGTTTTTAACCAATCTTGTGCATCCAATAAGTTCATTTGTGTCATTGGATTAACATTTAGGTCATTTTCGTCCTCCCTAGGCTTATTCTTGTCCAATTAGGGTTTTAAACCAATCTTGTGCATCCAATAGGTGTGTTTGTGTCATTGGATGAACATTTAGGTCATTTTCGTCCTCCCTAGGCTTATTCTTGTCCAATTAGGGTTTTAAGCAATCTTGTGCATCCAATAAGTTCATTTGTGTCATTGGATGAATAGTTAGGTCATTTTCGTTCTCCCTAGGCTTATTCTTGTCAAATTAGGGTTTCTAACCAATCTTGTGCATCCAATAGGTGTGTTTGTGTCATTGGATGAATATTTAGGTTATTTTCGTCCTCCCTAGCCTTATTCTTGTCCAATTAGGGTTTTAAGCAATCTTGTGCATCCAATAAGTTCATTTGTGTCATTGGATGAATAGTTAGGTCATTTTCGTCCTCCCTAGGCTTATTCTTGTCAAATTAGGGTTTCTAACCAATCGTATGCATCCAATAGGTGTGTTTGTGTCATTGGATGAACATTTAGGTCATTTTCGTCCTCCCTAGGCTTATTCTTGTCCAATTAGGGTTTTTAACCAATCTTGTGCATCCAATAAGTTCATTTGTGTCATTGGATTAACATTTAGGTCATTTTCGTCCTCCCTAGGCTTATTCTTGTCCAATTAGGGCTTCTAACCAATCGTGTGCATCCAATAGGTGTGTTTGTGTCATTGGATGAACATTTAGGTCATTTTCGTCCTCCCTAGGCTTATTCTTGTCCAATTAGGGTTTCTAACCAATCTTGTGCATCCAATAGGTGTGTTTGTGTCATTGGATGAACATTTAGGTCATTTTCGTCCTCCCTAGGCTTATTCTTGTCCAATTAGGGTTTCTAAACAATCTTGTGTATCCAATATGTGTGTTTGTGTCATTGGATGAACATTTAGGTCATTTTCGTCCTCCCTAGGCTTATTCTTGTCCAATTAGGGTTTTTAACCAATCTTGTGCATCCAATAAGTTCATTTGTGTCATTGGATTAACATTTAGGTCATTTTCGTCCTCCCTAGGCTTATTCTTGTCCAATTATGGTTTCTAAACAATCTTGTGCATCCAATAGGTGTGTTTGTGTTATTGGGTGAACATTTAGGTCATTTTCATCCTCCCTAGGCTTATTCTTGTCCAATTAGGGTTTTTAACCAATCTTGTGCATCCAATAAGTTCATTTGTGTCATTGGATTAACATTTAGGTCATTTTCGTCCTCCCTAGGCTTATTCTTGTCCAATTAGGGTTTTTAACCAATCTTGTGCATCCAATAGGTGTGTTTGTGTCAATGGATGAACATTTAGGTCATTTTCGTCCTCCCTAGGCTTATTCTTGTCCAATTAGGGTTTTTAACCAATCTTGTGCATCCAATAAGTTCATTTGTGTCATTGGATGAACATTTAGGGTCATTTTCATCCTCCCTAGGCATACTCTTGTCCAATTAGGGTTTCTAACCATTCTTGTGCATCCAATAAGTTCATTTGTGTCATTGGATGAACATTTAGGTTATTTTCGTCCTCCCTAGTCTTATTTTTGTCCAATTAGGGTTTTAAGCAATCTTGTGCATCCAATAAGTTCATTTGTGTCATTGGATGAATAGTTAGGTCATTTTCGTCCTCCCTAGGCTTATTCTTGTCAAATTAGGGTTTCTAACCAATCGTGTGCATCCAATAGGTGTGTTTGTGTCATTGGATGAACATTTAGGTCATTTTCGTCCTCCCTAGGCTTATTCTTGTCCAATTAGGGTTTTTAACCAATATTGTGCATCCAATAGGTATGTTTGTGTCATTGCATGAACATTTAGGTCATTTTCGTCCTCCCTAGGCTTATTCTTGTCCAATTAGGGTTTTTAACCAATCTTGTGCATCCAATAAGTTCATTTGTGTCATTGGATTAACATTTAGGTCATTTTCGTCCTCCCTAGGCTTATTCCTGTCAAATTAGGGTTTCTAACCAATCTTGTGCATCCAATAGGTGTGTTTGTGTCATTGGATGAACATTTAGGTCATTTTCGTCCTCCCTAGGCTTATTTTTGTCCAATTAGGGTTTTTAACCAATCTTGTGCATCCAATAAGTTCAATTGTGTCATTGGATGAACATTTAGGTCATTTTCGTCCTCCCTAGGCTTATTCTTGTCCAATTACGGTTTTTAACCTATCTTGTGCATCCAATAAGTTCATTTGTGTCATTGGATTAACATTTAGATCATTTTCGTCCTCCCTAGGCTTATTCTTGTCCAATTAGGGTTTTAAGCAATCTTGTGCATCCAATAAGTTCATTTGTGTCATTGGATGAATAGTTAGGTCATTTTCGTCCTCCCTAGGCTTATTCTTGTCAAATTAGGGTTTCTAACCAATCGTGTGCATCCAATAGGTGTGTTTGTGTCATTGGATGAACATTTAGGTCATTTTCGTCCTCCCTAGGCTTATTCTTGTCCAATTTGGGTTTTTAACCAATATTGTGCATCCAATAGGTGTGTTTGTGTCATTGCATGAACATTTAGGTCATTTTCGTCCTCCCTAGGCTTATTCTTGTCCAATTAGGGTTTTTAACCAATCTTGTGCATCCAATAAGTTCATTTGTGTCATTGGATTAACATTTAGGTCATTTTCGTCCTTCCTAGGCTTATTCTTGTCCAATTAGGGTTTTTAACCAATCTTGTGAATCCAATAAGTTCATTTGTTTCATTGGATTAACATTTAGGTCATTTTCGTCCTTGCTAGGCTTATTCTTGTCCAATTAGGGTTTTTAACCAATCTTGTGCATCCAATAAGTTCATTTGTGTCATTGGATGAATAGTTAGGTCATTTTCGTCCTCCCTAGGCTTATTCTTGTCCAATTAGGGTTTCTAACCAATCTTGTGCATCCAATAGGTGTGTTTAGTCATTTGATGAACATTTAGGTTATTTTCGTCCTCCCTAGGCTTATTCTTGTCCAATTAGGGTTTTTAACCAATCTTGTGCATCCAATAAGTTCATTTGTGTCATTGGATTAACATTTAGGTCATTTTCGTCCTCCTTAGGTTTATTCTTGTCCAATTAGGGTTTCTAACCAATCTTGTTCATCCAATAGGTGTGTTTAGTCAATTGATGAACATTTAGGTTATTTTCGTCCTCCCTAGGCTTATTCTTGTCCAATTAGGGTTTTTAACCAATCTTGTGCATCCAATAAGTTCATTTGTGTCATTGGATGAATATTTAGGTCATTTTCATCCTCCCTAGGCATATTCTTGTCCAATTAGGGTTTCTAACCAATCTTGTGCATCCAATAGTTGTGTTTGTGTCATTGGATGAACATTTAGTTCATTTTCGTCCTCCCTAGTCTTATTCTTGTCCAATTAGGGTTTTAAGCAATCTTGTGCATCCAATAAGTTCATTTGTGTCATTGGATGAATAGTTAGGTCATTTTCGTCCTCCCTAGGCTTATTCGTGTCCAATTAGGGTTTCTAAACAATCTTGTGCATCCAATAGGTGTGTTTGTGTCATTGGATGAACATTTAGGTCATTTTCGTCCTCCCTAGGCTTATTCTTGTCCAATTAGGGTTTTTAACCAATCTTGTGCGTCCAATAAGTTCATTTGTGTCATTGGATTAACATTTAGGTCATTTTCGTCCTCCCTAGGCTTATTCTTGTCAAATTAGGGTTTCTAACCAATCTTGTGCATCCAATAGGTGTGTTTGTGTCATTGGATGAACATTTAGGTCATTTTCGTCCTCCCTAGGCTTATTTTTGTCCAATTAGGGTTTTTAACCAATCTTGTGCATCCAATAAGTTCAATTGTGTCATTGGATGTACATTAAGGTCATTTTCGTCCTCCGTAGGCTTATTCTTGTCCAATTAGGGTTTTTAACCAATCTTGTGCATCCAATAAGTTCATTTGTGTCATTGGATGAACATTTAGGTCATTTTCGTCCTCCCAAGGCTTATTCTTGTCCAATTAGGGTTTGTAACCAATCTTATGCATCCAATAGGTGTGGTTGTGTCAATGGATGAACATTTAGGTCATTTTCGTCCTCCCTAGTCTTATTCTTGTCCAATTAGAGTTTTAAGCAATCTTGTGCATCCAATAAGTTCATTTGTGTCATTGGATGAATAGTTAGGTCATTTTCGTCCTCCCTAGGCTTATTCTTGTCAAATTAGGGTTTCTAACCAATCGTGTGCATCCAATAGGTGTGTTTGTGTCATTGGATGAACATTTAGGTCATTTTCGTCCTCCCTAGGCTTATTCTTGTCCAATTAGGGTTTTTAACCAATATTGTGCATCCAATAGGTGTGTTTGTGTCATTGCATGAACATTTAGGTCATTTTCGTCCTCCCTAGGCTTATTCTTGTCCAATTAGGGTTTTTAACCAATCTTGTGCATCCAATAAGTTCATTTGTGTCATTGGATTAACATTTAGGTCATTTTCGTCCTCCCTAGGCTTATTCCTGTCAAATTAGGGTTTCTAACCAATCTTGTGCATCCAATAGGTGTGTTTGTGTGATTGGATGAACATTTAGGTCATTTTCGTCCTCCCTAGGCTTATTTTTGTCCAATTAGGGTTTTTAACCAATCTTGTGCATCCAATAAGTTCAATTGTGTCATTGGATGAACATTTAGGTCATTTTCGTCCTCCCTAGGCTTATTCTTGTCCAATTACGGTTTTTAACCAATCTTGTGCATCCAATAAGTTCATTTGTGTCATTGGATTAACATTTAGGTCATTTTTGTCCTCCCTAGGCATATTCTTGTCCAATTAGGGTTTCTAACCAATCTTGTGCATCCAATAGGTGTGTTTGTGACATTGGATGAACATTTAGGTCATTTTCATCCTCCGTAGGCTTATTCTTGTCCAATTAGGGTTTTTAACCAATCTTGTGGATCCAATAAGTTCATTTGTGTCTTTGGGAGAACATTTAGGTCATTTTCGTCCTCCCTAGGCTTATTCTTGTCCAATTAGGGTTTCTAACCAATCTTGTGCATCCAATAGGTGTGTTTGTGTCATTGGATGAACATTTAGGTCATTTTCGTCCTCCGTAGGCTTATTCTTGTCCAATTAGGGTTTTTAACCAATCTTGTGCATCCAATAAGTTCATTTGTGTCGTTGGATGAACATTTAGGTCATTTTCGTCCTCCCAAGGCTTATTCTTGTCCAATTAGGGTTTGTAACCAATCTTATGCATCCAATAGGTGTGTTTGTGTCATTGGATGAACATTTAGGTCATTTTCGTCCTCCCTAGTCTTATTCTTGTCCAATTAGGGATTTAAGCATTCTTGTGCTTCCAATAAGTTCATTTGTGTCATTGGATGAATATTTAGGTTATTTTCTTCCTCCCTAGGCATATTCTTGTCCAATTACGGTTTCTAACCAATCTTGTGCATCCAATAGGTGTGTTTATGTCATTGGATGAACATTTAGGTCATTTTCGTCCTCCCTAGTCTTATTCTTGTCCAATTAGGGTTTTAAGCAATCTTGTGCATCCAATAAGTTCATTTGTGTCATTGGATGAATAGTTAGGTCATTTTCGTTCTCCCTAGGCTTATTCTTGTCAAATTAGGGTTTCTAACCAATCTTGTGCATCCAATAGGTGTGTTTGTGTCATTGGATGAATATTTAGGTTATTTTCGTCCTCCCTAGCCTTATTCTTGTCCAATTAGGGTTTTAAGCAATCTTGTGCATCCAATAAGTTCATTTGTGTCATTGGATGAATAGTTAGGTCATTTTCGTTCTCCCTAGGCTTATTCTTGTCAAATTAGGGTTTCTAACCAATCTTGTGCATCCAATAGGCGTGTTTGTGTCATTGGATGAACATTTAGGTCATTTTCGTCCTCCCTAGGCTTATTTTTGTCCAATTAGGGTTTTTAACCAATCTTGTGCATCCAATAAGTTCAATTGTGTCATTGGATGAACATTTAGGTCATTTTCGTCCTCCCTAGGCTTATTCTTGTCCAATTAGGGTTTTTAACCAATCTTGTGCATCCAATAAGTTCATTTGTGTCATTGGATGAACATTTAGGTCATTTTCGTCCTCCCAAGGCTTATTCTTGTCCAATTAGGTTTTGTAACCAATCTTATGCATCCAATAGGTGTGTTTGTGTCAATGGATGAACATTTAGGTCATTTTCGTCCTCCCTAGTCTTATTCTTGTCCAATTAGGGTTTTAAGCAATCTTGTGCATCCAATAAGTTCATTTGTGTCATTGGATGAATAGTTAGGTCATTTTCGTCCTCCCTAGGCTTATTCTTGTCAAATTAGGGTTTCTAACCAATCGTGTGCATCCAATAGGTGTGTTTGTGTCATTGGATGAACATTTAGGTCATTTTCGTCCTCCCTAGGCTTATTCTTGTCCAATTAGGGTTTTTAACCAATCTTGTGCATCCAATAGGTGCGTTTGTGTCATTGGATGAACATTTAGGTCATTTTCGTCCTCCCTAGGCTTATTCTTGTCCAATTACGGTTTTTAACCAATCTTGTGCATCCAATAAGTTCATTTGTGTCATTGGATTAACATTTAGGTCATTTTCGTCCTCCCTAGGCTTATTCTTGTCCAATTAGGGTTTCTAACCAATCTTGTGCATCCAATAAGTTCAATTGTGTCATTGGATGAACATTTAGGTCATTTTCGTCCTCCCTAGGCTTATTCTTGTCCAATTACGGTTTTTAACCTATCTTGTGCATCCAATAAGTTCATTTGTGTCATTGGATTAACATTTAGATCATTTTCGTCCTCCCTAGGCTTATTCTTGTCCAATTAGGGTTTCTAAACAATCTTGTGCATCCAATAGGTGTGTTTGTGTCATTGGATGAACATTTAGGTCATTTTCGTCCTCCCTAGGCTTATTTTTGTCCAATTAGGGTTTTTAACCAATCTTGTGCATCCAATAAGTTCAATTGTGTCATTGGATGAACATTTAGGTCATTTTCGTCCTCCCTAGGCTTATTCTTGTCCAATTACGGTTTTTAACCAATCTTGTGCATCCAATAAGTTCATTTGTGTCATTGGATTAACATTTAGGTCATTTTCGTCCTCCGTAGGCTTATTCTTGTCCAATTAGGGTTTCTAACCAATCTTGTGCATCCAATAGGTGTGTTTGTGTCATTGGATGAACATTTAGGTCATTTTCGTCCTCCCTAGGCTTATTCTTGTCCAATTAGGGTTTTAAGCAATCTTGTGCCTCCAATAAATTCATTTGTGTCATTGGATTAACATTTAGGTCATTTTCGTCCTTCCTAGGCTTATTCTTGTCCAATTAGGGTTTTTAACCAATCTTGTGCATCCAATAAGTTCATTTGTGTCATTGGTTGAATATTTAGGTCATTTTCATCCTCGCTAGGCTTATTCTTGTCCAATTAGGGTTTCTAACCAATCTTGTGCATCCAATAGGTGTGTTTGTGTCATTGGATGAACATTTAGGTCATTTTCGTCCTCCCTAGGCTTATTCTTGTCCAATTAGGGTTTCTAACCAATCTTGTGCATCCAATAAGTTCATTTGTGTCATTGGATGAACATTTAGGTCATTTTCGTCCTCCCAAGGCTTATTCTTGTCCAATTAGGGTTTCTAACCAATCTTGTGCATCCAATAGGTGTGTTTGTGTCATTGGATGAACATTTAGGTCATTTTCGTCCTCCCTAGGCTTATTCTTGTCCAATTAGGGTTTCTAAACAATCTTGTGCATCCAATAGGTGTGTTTATGTCATTGGATGAACATTTAGGTCATTTTCGTCCTCCCTAGGCTTATTCTTGTCCAATTAGGGTTTTTAACCAGTCTTGTGCATCCAATAAGTTCATTTGTGTCATTGGATGAACAATTAGGTCATTTTCGTCCACCCTAAGCTTATTCTTGTTCAATTAGGGTTTTTAACCAATCTTATGCATCCAATAAGTTCATTTGTGTCATTGGATGAACATTTAGGTCATTTTCGTCCTCCCTATGCTTATTCTTGTCCAATTAGGGTTTTTAACCAATCTTGTGCATCCAATAAGTTCATTTGTGTCATTGGATTAACATTTAGGTCATTTTCGTCCTCCCTAGGCTTATTCTTGTCAAATTAGGGTTTCTAACCAATCTTGTGCATCCAATAGGTGTGTTTGTGTCATTGGATGAACATTTAGGTCATTTTCGTCCTCCCTAGGCTTATTTTTGTCCAATTAGGGTTTTTAACCAATCTTGTGCATCCAATAAGTTCAATTGTGTCATTGGATGTACATTAAGGTCATTTTCGTCCTCCGTAGGCTTATTCTTGTCCAATTAGGGTTTTTAACCAATCTTGTGCATCCAATAAGTTCATTTGTGTCATTGGATGAACATTTAGGTCATTTTCGTCCTCCCAAGGCTTATTCTTGTCCAATTAGGGTTTCTAACCAATCTTGTGCATCCAATAGGTGTGTTTGTGTCATTGGATGAACATTTAGGTCATTTTCGTCCTCCCTAGTCTTATTCTTGTCCAATTAGAGTTTTTAACCAATCTTGTGCATCTAATAGGTGTGTTTGTGTCATTGGATGAACATTTAGGTCATTTTCGTCCTCCCTAGGCTTATTCTTGTCCAATTAGGGTTTCTAACCAATCTTGTGCATCCAATAGGTGTGTTTGTGTCATTGGATGAACATTTAGGTCATTTTCGTCCCCGCTAGGCTTATTCTTGTCCAATTAGGGTTTTTAACCAATCTTGTGCATCCAATAAGTTCATTTGTGTCATTGGATGAACATTTAGGTCATTTTCGTCCTCCCAAGGCTTATTCTTGTCCAATTAGGGTTTCTAACCAATCTTGTGCATCCAATAGGTGTGTTTGTGTCATTGGATGAACATTTAGGTCATTTTCGTCCTCCCTAGGCTTATTGTTGTCCAATTAGGGTTTTTAACCAATCTTGTGCATCCAATAAGTTCATTTGTGTCATCGGATGAACATTTAGGTCATTTTCATCCTCCCTAGGCTTATTCTTGTCCAATTAGGGTTTTTAAACAATCTTGTGCATCCAATAAGTTCATTTGTGTCATTGGGTGAACATTTAGGTCATTTTCATCCTCCCTAGGCTTATTCTTGTCCAATTAGGGTTTCTAACCAATCTTGTACATCCAATAGGTGTGTTTAGTCATTTGATGAACATTTAGGTTATTTTCGTCCTCCCTAGGCTTATTCTTGTCAAATTAGGGTTTTTAACCAATCTTGTGCATCCAATAAGTTCATTTGTGTCATTGGATTAACATTTAGGTCATTTTCGTCCTCCCTAGGCTTATTCTTGTCCAATTAGGGTTTCTAACCAATCTTGTGCATCCAATAGGTGTGTTTGTGTCATTGGATGAACATTTAGGTCATTTTCGTCCTCCGTAGGCTTATTCTTGTCCAATTAGGGTTTTTAACCAATCTTGTGCATCAAATAAGTTCACTTGTGTCATTGGATGAATAGTTAGGTCATTTTCGTCCTCCCTAGACCTTTTCTTGTCAAATTAGGGTTTCAAACCAATCGTGTGCATCCAATAGGTGTGTTTGTGTCATTGGATGAACATTTAGGTCATTTTCGTCCTCCCTAGGCTTATTCTTGTCCAATTAGGGTTTCTAACCAATCTTGTGCATCCAATAGGTGTGTTTGTGTCATTGGATGAACATTTAGGTCATTGTCGTCCTCCCTAGGCTTATTCTTGTCCAATTAGGGTTTCTAACCAATCTTGTGCATCCAATAGGTGTGTTTGTGTCATTGGATGAACATTTAGGTCATTTTCGTCCTCCGTAGGCTTATTCTTGTCCAATTAGGGTTTTTAACCAATCTTGTGCATCCAATAGGTGTGTTTGTGTCATTGGATGAACATTTAGGTCATATTCGTCCTCCCTAGGCTTATTCTTGTCCAATTAGGGTTTTTAAACAATCTTGTGCATCCAATAAGTTCATTTGTGTCATTGGGTGAACATTTAGGTCATTTTCGTCCTCCTTAGGCTTATTCTTGTCCAATTAGCGTTTCTAACCAATCTTGTGCATCCAATAGGTGTGTTTAGTCATTTGATGAACATTTAGGTTATTTTCGTCCTCCCCAGGCTTATTCTTGTCCAATTAGGGTTTCTAACCAATCTTGTGCATCCAATAGGTGTGTTTGTGTCATTGGATGAACATTTAGGTCATTTTCGTCCTCCGTAGGCTTATTCTTGTCCAATTAGGGTTTTTAACCAATCTTGTGCATCCAGTAGGTGTGTTTGTGTCATTGGATGAACATTTAGGTCATTTTTGTCCTCCCTAGTCTTATTCTTGTCTAATTAGGGTTTTAAGCAATCTTGTGCTTCCAATAAGTTCATTTGTGTCATTGGATGAATATTTAGGTCATTTTCATCCTCCCTAGGCATATTCTTGTCCAATTAGGGTTTCTAACCAATCTTGTGCATCCAATAGGTGTGTTTGTGTCATTGGATGAACATTTAGGTCATTTTCGTCCTCCCTAGTCTTATTCTTGTCCAATTAGGGTTTTAAGCAATCTTGTGCATCCAATAAGTTCATTTGTGTCATTGGATGAATAGTTAGGTCATTTTCGTCCTCCCTAGGCTTATTCTTGTCCAATTAGGGTTTCTAAACAATCTTGTGCATCCAATAGGTGTGTTTGTGTCATTGAATGAACATTTAGGTCATTTTCGTCCTCCCTAGGCTCATTTTTGTCCAATTAGGGTTTTTAACCAATCTTGTGCATCCAATAAGTTCAATTGTGTCATTGGATGAACATTTAGGTCATTTTCGTCCTCCCTAGGCTTATTCTTGTCCAATTAGGGTTTTTAACCAATCTTGTGCAACCAATAAGTTCATTTGTGTCATTGGATTAACATTTAGGTGATTTTCGTCCTCCCTAGGCTTATTCTTGTCCAATTAGGGTTTTTAACCAATCTTGTGCATCCAATAGGTGTGTTTGTGTCATTGGATGAACATTTTGGTCATTTTCGTCCTCCCTAGGCTTATTTTTGTCCATTTAGGGTTTTAAGCAATCTTCTGCATCCAATAAGTTCATTTGTGTCATTGGATGAACATTTAGGTCATTTTCGTCTTCCCTAGGCTTATTCTTGTCCAATTAGGGTTTTTAACCAATCTTGTGCATCCAATATGTTCATTTGTGTCATTGGATGAACATTTAGGTCATTTTCGTCCTCCCTATGCTTAATCTTGTCAAATTAGGGTTTCTAACCAATCGTGTGCATCCAATAGGTGTGTTTGTGTCATTGGATGAACATTTAGGTCATTTTCGTCCTCCCTAGGCTTATTTTTGTCCAATTAGGGTTTTTAACCAATCTTGTGCATCCAATAAGTTCAATTGTGTCATTGGATGAACATTTAGGTCATTTTCGTCCTCCCTAGGCTTATTCTTGTCCAATTACGGTTTTTAACCAATCTTGTGCATCCAATAAGTTCATTTGTGTCATTGGATTAACATTTAGATCATTTTCGTCCTCCCTAGGCTTATTCTTGTCCAATTAGGGTTTCTAAACAATCTTGTGCATCCAATAGGTGTGTTTGTGTCATTGGATGAACATTTAGGTCATTTTCGTCCTCTCTAGGCTTATTCTTGTCCAATTAAGGTTTTTAACCAATCTTGTGCATCCAATAAGTTCTATTGTGTCATTGGATGAACATTTAGGTCATTTTCGTCCTCCCTAGGCTTATTCTTGTCCAATTACGGTTTTTAACCAATCTTGTGCATCCAATAAGTTCATTTGTGTCATTGGATTAACATTTAGGTCATTTTCGTCCTCCCTAGGCTTATTCTTGTCCAATTAGGGTTTCTAACCAATCTTGTGCATCCAATAAGTTCAATTGTGTCATTGGATGAACATTTAGGTCATTTTCGTCCTCCCTAGGCTTATTCTTGTCCAATTACGGTTTTTAACCAATCTTGTGCATCCAATAAGTTCATTTGTGTCATTGGATTAACATTTAGGTCATTTTCGTCTTCCCTAGGCTTATTCTTGTCCAATTAGGGTTTTTAACCAATCTTGTGCATCCAATAGGTGTGTTTGTGACATTGGATGAACATTTAGGTCATTTTCGTCCTCCCTAGTCTTATTCTTGTCCAATTAGGGTTTTAAGCAATCTTGTGCATCCAATAAGTTCATTTGTGTCATTGGATGAATATTTAGGTCATTTTCAACCTCCCTAGGCATATTCTTGTCCAATTAGGGTTTCTAACCAATCTTGTGCATCCAATAAGTTCAATTGTGTCATTGGATGAACATTTAGGTCATTTTCGTCCTCCCTAGGCTTATTCTTGTCCAATTACGGTTTTTAACCAATCTTGTGCATCCAATAAGTTCATTTGTGTCATTGGATTAACATTTAGGTCATTTTTGTCCTCCCTAGGCATATTCTTGTCCAATTAGGGTTTCTAACCAATCTTGTGCATCCAATAGGTGTGTTTGTGACATTGGATGAACATTTAGGTCATTTTCATCCTCCGTAGGCTTATTCTTGTCCAATTAGGGTTTTTAACCAATCTTGTGGATCCAATAAGTTCATTTGTGTCTTTGGGAGAACATTTAGGTCATTTTCGTCCTCCCTAGGCTTATTCTTGTCCAATTAGGGTTTCTAACTAATCTTGTGCATCCAATAGGTGTGTTTGTGTCATTGGATGAACATTTAGGTCATTTTCGTCCTCCGTAGGCTTATTCTTGTCCAATTAGGGTTTTTAACCAATCTTGTGCATCCAATAAGTTCATTTGTGTCGTTGGATGAACATTTAGGTCATTTTCGTCCTCCCAAGGCTTATTCTTGTCCAATTAGGGTTTGTAACCAATCTTATGCATCCAATAGGTGTGTTTGTGTCATTGGATGAACATTTAGGTCATTTTCGTCCTCCCTAGTCTTATTCTTGTCCAATTAGGGTTTTAAGCATTCTTGTGCTTCCAATAAGTTCATTTGTGTCATTGGATGAATATTTAGGTTATTTTCTTCCTCCCTAGGCATATTCCTGTCCAATTACGGTTTCTAACCAATCTTGTGCATCCAATAGGTGTGTTTGTGTCATTGGATGAACATTTAGGTCATTTTCGTCCTCCCTAGTCTTATTCTTGTCCAATTAGGGTTTTAAGCAATCTTGTGCATCCAATAAGTTCATTTGTGTCATTGGATGAATAGTTAGGTCATTTTCGTTCTCCCTAGGCTTATTCTTGTCAAATTAGGGTTTCTAACCAATCTTGTGCATCCAATAGGTGTGTTTGTGTCATTGGATGAATATTTAGGTTATTTTCGTCCTCCCTAGCCTTATTCTTGTCCAATTAGGGTTTTAAGCAATCTTGTGCATCCAATAAGTTCATTTGTGTCATTGGATTAACATTTAGGTCATTTTCGTCCTCCCTAGGCTTATTCTTGTCAAATTAAGGTTTCTAACCAATCTTGTGCATCCAATAGGTGTGTTTGTGTCATTGGATGAACATTTAGGTCATTTTCTTCCTCCCTAGGCTTATTTTTGTCCAATTAGGGTTTTTAACCAATCTTGTGCATCCAATAAGTTCAATTGTGTCATTGGATGAACATTTAGGTCATTTTCGTCCTCCCTAGGCTTATTCTTGTCCAATTACGGTTTTTAACCAATCTTGTGCATCCAATAAGTTCATTTGTGTCATTGGATTAACATTTAGGTCATTTTCGTCCTCCCTAGGCATATTCTTGTCCAATTAGTGTTTCTAACCAATCTTGTGCATCCAATAGGTGTGTTTGTGACATTGGATGAACATTTAGGTCATTTTCATCCTCGGTAGGCTTATTCTTGTCCAATTAGGGTTTTTAACCAATCTTGTGCATCCAATAAGTTCATTTGTGTCATTGGATAAACATTTAGGTCATTTTCGTCCTCCCAAGGCTTATTCTTGTCCAATTAGGGTTTCTAACCAATCTTGTGCATCCAATAGGTGTGTTTGTGTCATTGGATGAACATTTAGTTCATTTTCGTCCTCCCTAGTCTTATTCTTGTCCAATTAGGGTTTTAAGCAATCTTGTGCATCCAATAAGTTCATTTGTGTCATTGGATGAATAGTTAGGTCATTTTCGTCCTCCCTAGGCTTATTCTTGTCCAATTAGGGTTTCTAAACAATCGTGTACATCCAATAGGTGTGTTTGTGTCATTGGATGAACATTTAGGTCATTTTCGTCCTCCCTAGGCTTATTCTTGTCCAATTAGGGTTTTTAACCAATATTGTGCATCCAATAGGTGTGTTTGTGTCATTGCATGAACATTTAGGTCATTTTCGTCCTCCCTAGGCTTATTCTTGTCCAATTAGGGTTTTTAACCAATCTTGTGCATCCAATAAGTTCATTTGTGTCATTGGATTAACATTTAGGTCATTTTCGTCCTCCCTAGTCTTATTCTTGTCCAATTAGGGTTTTAAGCATTCTTGTGCTTCCAATAAGTTCATTTGTGTCATTGGATGAATATTTAGGTTATTTTCTTCCTCCCTAGGCATATTCTTGTCCAATTACGGTTTCTAACCAATCTTGTGCATCCAATAGGTGTGTTTGTGTCATTGGATGAACATTTAGGTCATTTTCGTCCTCCCTAGTCTTATTCTTGTCCAATTAGGGTTTTAAGCAATCTTGTGCATCCAATAAGTTCATTTGTGTCATTGGATGAATAGTTAGGTCATTTTCGTTCTCCCTAGGCTTATTCTTGTCAAATTAGGGTTTCTAACCAATCTTGTGCATCCAATAGGTGTGTTTGTGTCATTGGATGAATATTTAGGTTATTTTCGTCCTCCCTAGCCTTATTCTTGTCCAATTAGGGTTTTAAGCAATCTTGTGCATCCAATAAGTTCATTTGTGTCATTGGATGAATAGTTAGGTCATTTTCGTCCTCCCTAAGCTTATTCTTGTCAAATTAGGGTTTCTAACCAATCGTGTGCATCCAATAGGTGTGTTTGTGTCATTGGATGAACATTTAGGTCATTTTCGTCCTCCCTAGTCTTATTCTTGTCCAATTAGGGTTTTAAGCAATCTTGTGCATCCAATAAGTTCATTTGTGTCATTGGATGAATAGTTAGGTCATTTTCGTTCTCCCTAGGCTTATTCTTGTCAAATTAGGGTTTCTAACCAATCGTGTGCATCCAATAGGTGTGTTTGTGTCATTGGATGAACATTTAGGTCATTTTCGTCCTCCCTAGGCTTATTCTTGTCCAATTAGGGTTTTTAACCAATATTGTGCATCCAATAGGTGTGTTTGTGTCATTGCATGAACATTTAGGTCATTTTCGTCCTCCCTAGGCTTATTCTTGTCCAATTAGGGTTTTTAACCAATCTTGTGCATCCAATAAGTTCATTTGTGTCATTGGATTAACATTTAGGTCATTTTCGTCCTCCCTAGGCTTATTCCTGTCAAATTAGGGTTTCTAACCAATCTTGTGCATCCAATAGGTGTGTTTGTGTGATTGGATGAACATTTAGGTCATTTTCGTCCTCCCTAGGCTTATTTTTGTCCAATTAGGGTTTTTAACCAATCTTGTGCATCCAATAAGTTCAATTGTGTCATTGGATGAACATTTAGGTCATTTTCGTCCTCCCTAGGCTTATTCTTGTCCAATTACGGTTTTTAACCAATCTTGTGCATCCAATAAGTTCATTTGTGTCATTGGATTAACATTTAGGTCATTTTTGTCCTCCCTAGGCATATTCTTGTCCAATTAGGGTTTCTAACCAATCTTGTGCATCCAATAGGTGTGTTTGTGACATTGGATGAACATTTAGGTCATTTTCATCCTCCGTAGGCTTATTCTTGTCCAATTAGGGTTTTTAACCAATCTTGTGGATCCAATAAGTTCATTTGTGTCTTTGGGAGAACATTTAGGTCATTTTCGTCCTCCCTAGGCTTATTCTTGTCCAATTAGGGTTTCTAACCAATCTTGTGCATCCAATAGGTGTGTTTGTGTCATTGGATGAACATTTAGGTCATTTTCGTCCTCCGTAGGCTTATTCTTGTCCAATTAGGGTTTTTAACCAATCTTGTGCATCCAATAAGTTCATTTGTGTCGTTGGATGAACATTTAGGTCATTTTCGTCCTCCCAAGGCTTATTCTTGTCCAATTAGGGTTTGTAACCAATCTTATGCATCCAATAGGTGTGTTTGTGTCATTGGATGAACATTTAGGTCATTTTCGTCCTCCCTAGTCTTATTCTTGTCCAATTAGGGATTTAAGCATTCTTGTGCTTCCAATAAGTTCATTTGTGTCATTGGATGAATATTTAGGTTATTTTCTTCCTCCCTAGGCATATTCTTGTCCAATTACGGTTTCTAACCAATCTTGTGCATCCAATAGGTGTGTTTATGTCATTGGATGAACATTTAGGTCATTTTCGTCCTCCCTAGTCTTATTCTTGTCCAATTAGGGTTTTAAGCAATCTTGTGCATCCAATAAGTTCATTTGTGTCATTGGATGAATAGTTAGGTCATTTTCGTTCTCCCTAGGCTTATTCTTGTCAAATTAGGGTTTCTAACCAATCTTGTGCATCCAATAGGTGTGTTTGTGTCATTGGATGAATATTTAGGTTATTTTCGTCCTCCCTAGCCTTATTCTTGTCCAATTAGGGTTTTAAGCAATCTTGTGCATCCAATAAGTTCATTTGTGTCATTGGATGAATAGTTAGGTCATTTTCGTCCTCCCTAGGCTTATTCTTGTCAAATTAGGGTTTCTAACCAATCGTGTGCATCCAATAGGTGTGTTTGTGTCATTGGATGAACATTTAGGTCATTTTCGTCCTCCCTAGGCTTATTCTTGTCCAATTAGGGTTTTTAACCAATATTGTGCATCCAATAGGTGTGTTTGTGTCATTGCATGAACATTTAGGTCATTTTCGTCCTCGCTAGGCTTATTCTTGTCCAATTAGGGTTTTTAACCAATCTTGTGCATCCAATAAGTTCATTTGTGTCATTGGATTAACATTTAGGTCATTTTCGTCCTCCCTAGGCTTATTCTTGTCCAATTAGGGTTTTTAACCAATCTTGTGGATCCAATAGGTGTGTTTGTGTCATTGGATGAACATTTAGGTCATTTTCGTCCTCCCTAGGCTTATTCTTGTCCAATTAGGGTTTCTAACCAATCTTGTGCATCCAATAGGTGTGTTTGTGTCATTGGATGAACATTTAGGTCATTTTCATCCTCCCTATGCTTATTCTTGTCCAATTAGGGTTTTTAACCAATCTTGTGCATCCAATAGGTGTGTTTGTGTCAATGGATGAACATTTAGGTCATTTTCGTCCTCCCTAGGCTTATTCTTGTCAAATTAGGGTTTCTAACCAATCTTGTGCATCCAATAGGTGTGTTTGTGTCATTGGATGAACATTTAGGTCATTTTCGTCCTCCCTAGGCTTATTTTTGTCCAATTAGGGTTTTTAACCAATCTTGTGCATCCAATAAGTTCAATTGTGTCATTGGATGAACATTTAGGTCATTTTCGTCCTCCCTAGGCTTATTCTTGTCCAATTACGGTTTTTAACCTATCTTGTGCATCCAATAAGTTCATTTGTGTCATTGGATTAACATTTAGATCATTTTCGTCCTCCCTAGGCTTATTCTTGTCCAATTAGGGTTTTAAGCAATCTTGTGCATCCAATAAGTTCATTTGTGTCATTGGATGAATAGTTAGGTCATTTTCGTCCTCCCTAGGCTTATTCTTGTCAAATTAGGGTTTCTAACCAATCGTGTGCATCCAATAGGTGTGTTTGTGTCATTGGATGAACATTTAGGTTATTTTCGTCCTCCCTAGTCTTATTCTTGTCCAATTAGGGTTTTAAGCAATCTTGTGCATCCAATAAGTTCATTTGTGTCATTGGATTAACATTTAGGTCATTTTCGTCCTTCCTAGGCTTATTCTTGTCCAATTAGGGTTTTTAACCAATCTTGAGCATCCAATAGGTGTGTTTGTGTCATTGGATGAACATTTAGGTCATTTTCGTCCTCCCTAGGCTTATTCTTGTCCAATTACGGTTTTTAACCAATCTTGTGCATCCAATAAGTTCATTTGTGTCATTGGATTAACATTTAGGTCATTTTCGTCCTTCCTAGGCTTATTCTTGTCCAATTAGGGTTTCTAACCAATCTTGTGCATCCAATAGGTGTGTTTGTGTCATTGGATGAACATTTAGGTCATTTTCGTCCTCCCTAGTCTTATTCTTGTCCAATTAGGGTTTTAAGAAATCTTTTGCATCCAATAAGTTCATTTGTGTCATTGGACGAATAGTTAGGTCATTTTCGTTCTCCCTAGGCCTATTCTTGTCAAATTAGGGTTTCAAACCAATCTTGTGCATCCAATAGGTGTGTTTGTGTCATTGGATGAATATTTAGGTTATTTTCGTCCTCCCTAGCCTTATTCTCGTCCAATTAGGGTTTTAAGCAATCTTGTGCATCCAATAAGTTCATTTGTGTCATTGGATGAATAGTTAGGTCATTTTCGTCCTCCCTTGGCTTATTCTTGTCAAATTAGGGTTTCTAACCTATCGTGTGCATCCAATAGGTGTGTTTGTGTCATTGGATGAACATTTAGGTCATTTTCGTCCTCCCTAGGCTTATTCTTGTCCAATTAGGGTTTTTAACCAATCTTGTGCATCCAATAGGTGTGTTTGTGTCATTGGATGAACATTTAGGTCATTTTCGTCCTCCCTAGGCTTATTCTTGTCCAATTAGGGTTTCTTACGAATCTTGTGCATCCAATAGGTGTGTTTGTGTCATTGGATGAACATTTAGGTCAGTTTCTTCCTCCCTAGGCTTATTCTTGTCCAATTAGGGTTTCTTACGAATCTTGTGCATCCAATAGGTGTGTTTGTGTCATTGGATGAACATTTAGGTCATTTTCGTCCTCCCTAGGCTTATTCTTGTCCAATTAGGGTTTTTAACCAATCTTGTGCATCCAATAAGTTCATTTGTGTCATTGGATAAACATTTAGGTCATTTTCGTCCTCCCAAGGCTTATTCTTGTCCAATTAGGGTTTCTAACCAATCTTGTGCATCCAATAGGTGTGTTGGTGTCATTGGATGAACATTTAGTTCATTTTCGTCCTCCCTAGTCTTATTCTTGTCCAATTAGGGTTTTAAGCAATCTTGTGCATCCAATAAGTTCATTTGTGTCATTGGATGAATAGTTAGGTCATTTTCGTCCTCCCTAGGCTTATTCTTGTCCAATTAGGGTTTCTAAACAATCTTGTGCATCCAATAGGTGTGTTTGTATCATTGGATGAACATTTAGGTCATTTTCGACCTCCCTAGGCTTATTCTTGTCCAATTAGGGTTTTTAACCAATCTTGTGCATCCAATAGGTGTGTTTGTGTCATTGGATGAACATTTAGGTTATTGTCGTCGTCCCTAGGCTTATTCTTGTTCAATTAGGGTTTTTAACCAATCTTGTGGATCCAATAAGTTCATTTGTGTCTTTGGGAGAACATTTAGGTCATTTTCGTCCTCCCTAGGCTTATTCTTGTCCAATTAGGGTTTCTAACCAATCTTGTGCATCCAATAGGTGTGTTTAGTCATTTGATGAACATTTAGGTTATTTTCGTCCTCCCCAGGCTTATTCTTGTCCAATTAGGGTTTCTAACCAATCTTGTGCATCCAATAGGTGTGTTTGTGTCATTGGATGAACATTTAGGTCATTTTCGTCCTCCGTAGGCTTATTCTTGTCCAATTAGGGTTTTTAACCAATCTTGTGCATCCAATAGGTGTGTTTGTGTCATTGGATGAACATTTAGGTCATTTTCGTCCTCCCTAGCCTTATTCTTGTCCAATTAGGGTTTTTAACCAATCTTGTGCATCTTATAAGTTCATTTGTGTCATTGGGTAAACATTTAGGTCATTTTCGTCCTCCCTAGGCATGTCCAATTAGGGTTTTAAGCAATCTTGTGCATCCAATAAGTTCATTTGTGTCATTGGATGAATAGTTAGGTCATTTTCATCCTCCCTAGGCTTATTCTTGTCAAATTAGGGTTTCTAACCAATCGTGTGCATCCAATAGGTGTGTTTGTGTCATTGGATGAACATTTAGGTCATTTTCGTCCTCCCTAGGCTTATTCTTGTCCAATTAGGGTTTTTAAGCAATCTTGTGCATCCAATAAGTTCATTTGTGTCATTGGATGAATAGTTAGGTCATTTTCGTCCTCCCTAGGCTTATTCTTGTCAAATTAGGGTTTCTAACCAATCTTGTGCATCCAATAGGTGTGTTTGTGTCATTGGATGAATATTTAGGTTATTTTCGTCCTCCCTAGCCTTATTCTTGTCCAATTAGGGTTTTAAGCAATCTTGTGCATCCAATAAGTTCATTTGTGTCATTGGATGAATAGTTAGGTCATTTTCGTCCTCCCTAGGCTTATTCTTGTCCAATTAGGGTTTTTAACCAATCTTGTGCATCCAATAAGTTCATTTGTGTCATTGGATGAATATTTAGGTCATTTTCGTCCTCCCTAGGCTTATTCTTGTCCAATTAGGGTTTCTAACCAATCTTGTGGATCCAATAGGTGTGTTTGTGTCATTGGATGAACATTTAGATCATTTTCATCCTCCCTATGCTTATTCTTGACCAATTAGGGTTTTTAACCAATCTTGTGCATCCAATAGGTGTGTTGGTGTCATTGGATGAACATTTAGGTCATTTTCGTCCTCCCTAGGCTTATTCTTGTCCAATTAGGGTTTTTAACCAATCTTGTGCATCCAATAAGTTCATTTGTGTCATTGGATAAACATTTAGGTCATTTTCGTCCATCCTAGGCTTATTCTTGTCCAATTAGGGTTTTTAACCAATCTTGTGCATCCAATAGGTGTGTTTGTGTCATTGGATGAACATTTAGGTCATTTTCGTCCTCCCTAGGCTTATTCTTGTCCAATTAGGGTTTTTAACCAATCTTGTGGATCCAATAAGTTCATTTGTGTCTTTGGGAGAACATTTAGGTCATTTTCGTCCTCCCTAGGCTTATTCTTGTCCAATTAGGGTTTCTAACCAATCTTGTGCATCCAATAGGTGTGTTTAGTCATTTGATGAACATTTAGGTTATTTTCGTCCTCCCCAGGCTTATTCTTGTCCGATTAGGGTTTCTAACCAATCTTGTGCATCCAATAGGTGTGTTTGTGTCATTGGATGAACATTTAGGTCATTTTCGTCCTCCGTAGGCTTATTCTTGTCCAATTAGGGTTTTTAACCAATGTTGTGTATCCAATAAGTTCATTTGTGTCATTGGATTAACATTTAGGTCATTTTCGTCCTCCCAAGGCTTATTCTTGTCCAATTAGGGTTTGTAACCAATCTTATGCATCCAATAGGTGTGTTTGTGTCATTGGATGAACATTTAGGTCATTTTCGTCCTCCCTAGTCTTATTCTTGTCCAATAAGGGTTTTAAGCAATCTTGTGCATCCAATAAGTTCATTTGTGTCATTGGATGAATAGTTAGGTCATTTTCGTCCTCCCTAAGCTTATTCTTGTCAAATTAGGGTTTCTAACCAATCGTGTGCATCCAATAGGTGTGTTTGTGTCATTGGATGAACATTTAGGTCATTTTCGTCCTCCCTAGGCTTATTCTTGTCCAATTAGGGTTTCTAACCAATCTTGTGCATCCAATAGGTGTGTTTGTGACATTGGATGAACGTTTAGGTCATTTTCATCCTCCGTAGGCTTATTCTTGTCCAATTAGGGTTTTTAACCAATCTTGTGGATCCAATAAGTTCATTTGTGTCTTTGGGAGAACATTTAGGTCATTTTCGTCCTCCCTAGGCTTATTCTTGTCCAATTAGGGTTTCTAACCAATCTTGTGCATCCAATAGGTGTGTTTGTGTCATTGGATGAACATTTAGGTCATTTTCGTCCTCCCTAGGCTTATTCTTGTCCAATTAGGGTTTCTAACCAATCTTGTGCATCCAATAGGTGTGTTTGTGTCATTGGATGAACATTTAGGTCATTTTCGTCCTCCCTAGGCTTATTCGTGTCCAATTAAGGCTTTTAACCAATCTTGTGCATCCAATAAGTTCATTTGTGTCATTGGAATAACATTTAGGTCATTTTCGTCCTCCATAGGCTTATTCTTGTCCAATTATGGTTTCTAACCAATCTTGGGCATCCAATAGGTGTGTTTGTGTCATTGGATTAACAATTAGGTCATTTTCGTCCTCCCTAGGCTTATTCTTGTCCAATTAGGGTTTCTAACCAATCTTGTGCATCCAATAGGTGTGTTTGTGTCATTGGATGAACATTTAGGTCATTTTCGTCCTCCCTATGCTTATTCTTATACAATTAGGGTTTCTAACCAATCTTGTGCATCCAATAGTTGTGTTTAGTCATTTGATGAACATTTAGGTTATTTTCGTCCTCCCCAGGCTTATTCTTGTCCAATTAGGGTTTCTAACCAATCTTGTGCATCCAATAGGTGTGTTTGTGTCATTGGATGAACATTTAGGTCATTTTCGTCCTCCCTAGTCTTATTCTTGTCCAATTAGGGTTTTAAGCAATCTTGTGCTTCCAATAAGTTCATTTGTGTCATTGGATGAATATTTTGGTCATTTTCATCCTCCCTAGGCATATTCTTGTCCAATTAGGGTTTCTAACCAATCTTGTTCATCCAATAGGTGTGTTTGTGTCATTGGATGAACATTTAGGTCATTTTCGTCCTCCCTAGTCGTATTCTTGTCCAATTAGGGTTTTAAGCAATCTTGTGCATCCAATAAGTTCATTTGTGTCATTGGATGAATAGTTAGGTCATTTTCGTCCTCCCTAGGCTTATTCTTGTCCAATTAGGGTTTCTAAACAATCTTGTGCATCCAATAGGTGTGTTTGTGTCATTGGATGAACATTTAGGTCATTTTCGTCCTCCCTATGCTTATTCTTGTCCAATTAGGGTTTTAAACCAATCTTGTGCATCCAATAGGTGTGTTTGTGTCATTGGGTGAACATTTAGGTCATTTTCGTCCTCCCTAGGCTTATTCTTGTCCAATTAGGGTTTTTAACCAATCTTGTGCATCCAATAAGTTCATTTGTGTCATTGGATGAACATTTAGGTCCCTTTCGTCCTCCCTAGGCTTATTCTTGTCCAATTAGGGTTTCTAACCAATCTTGTGCATCCAATAGGTGTGTTTAGTCATTTGATGAACATTTAGGTTATTTTCGTCCTCCCTAGGCTTATTCTTGTCCAATTAGGGTTTTTAGCCAATCTTGTGCATCCAATAAGTTCATTTGTTTCATTGGATTAACATTTAGGTCATTTTCGTCCTTCCTAGGCTTATTCTTGTCCAATTAGGGTTTCTAACCAATCTTGTGCATCCAATAGGTGTGTTTGTGTCATTGGATGAACATTTAGGTCTTTTTCGTCCTCCCTAGGCTTATTCTTGTCCAATTAGGGTTTTTAACCAATCTTGTGCATCCAATAAGTTCATTTGTGTCATTGGATGAACATTTAGGTCATTTTCGTCCTCCCAAGGCTTATTCTTGTCCAATTAGGGTTTCTAACCAATCTTGTGCATCCAATAGGTGTGTTTGTGTCATTGGATGAACATTTAGGTTACTTTCGTCCTCCCTAGGCTTATTCTTGTCCAATTAGGGTTTTTAACCAATCTTGTGCATCCAATAAGTTCATTTGTGTCATTGGATTAACATTTAGGTCATTTTCGTCCTCCCTAGGCTTATTCTTGTCCAATTAGGGTTTCTAACCCATCTTGTGCATCCAATAGGTGTGTTTAGTTATTTGATGAACATTTAGGTTATTTTCGTCCTACCTAGGCTTATTCTTGTCCAATTAGGGTTTTTAACCAATCTTGTGCATCCAATAAGTTCATTTGTGTCATTGGATTAACATTTAGGTCATTTTCGTCCTCCCTAGGCTTATTCTTGTCCAATTAGGGTTTCTAACCAATCTTGTGCATCCAATAGGTATATTTGTGTCATTGGATGAACATTTAGGTCATTTTCGTCCTCCCTAGGATTATTCTTGTCCAATTAGGGTTTTTAACCAATCTTGTGCATCCAATAGGTGTGTTTGTGTCATTGGATGAACATTTAGGTCATTTTCGTCCTCCCTAGGCTTATTCTTGTCCAATTAGGGTTTCTAACCAATCTTGTGCATCCAATAGGTGTGTTTGTGTCATTGGATGAACTTTTAGGTCATTTTCGTCCTCCCTAGGCTTATTCTTGTCCAATTAGGGTTTCTAACCAATCTTGTGCATTCAATAGGTGTGTTTGTGTCATTGGATGAACATTTAGGTCATTTTCGTCCTCCCTAGGCTTATTCTTGTCCATTTAGGGTTTTTAACCAATCTTGTGCATCCAATAAGTTCATTTGTGTCATTGGATGAACATTTAGGTCATTTTCGTCCTCCCTAGGCTTATTCTTGTCCAATTAGGGTTTCTAACCAATCTTGTGCATCCAATAGGTGTATTTGTGACATTGGATGAACATTGAGGTCATTTTCATCCCCCCTAGGCTTATTCTTGTCCCATTAGGGTTTTTAACCAATCTTGTGCATCAAATAAGTTCAATTGTGTCATTGGATGAACATTTAGGTCATTTTCGTCCTCCCTAGGTTTATTCTTGTCCAATTAGGGTTTTTAACCAATCTTGTGCATCCAATATGTTCATTTGTGTCATTGGATGAACATTTAGGTCATTTTCGTCCTCCCTAGGCTTATTCTTGTCCAATTACGGTTTTTAACCAATCTTGTGCATCCAATAAGTTCATTTGTGTCATTGGATTAACATTTAGGTCATTTTCGTCCTCCCTAGGCTTATTCTTGTCCAATTAGGGTTTCTAACCAATCTTGTGCATCCAATAGGTGTATTTGTGACATTGGATGAACATTGAGGTCATTTTCATCCCCCCTAGGCTTATTCTTGTCCCATTAGGGTTTTTAACCAATCTTGTGCATCAAATAAGTTCAATTGTGTCATTGGATGAACATTTAGGTCATTTTCGTCTTCCCTAGGCTTATTCTTGTCCAATTAGGGTTTTTAACCAATCTTGTGCTTCCAATATGTTCATTTGTGTCATTGGATGAACATTTAGGTCATTTTCGTCCTCCCTAGGCTTATTCTTGTCCAATTACGGTTTTTAACCAATCTTGTGCATCCAATAAGTTCATTTGTGTCATTGGATTAACATTTAGGTCATTTTCGTCCTCCCTAGGCTTATTCTTGTCCAATTAGGGTTTCTAACCAATCTTGTGCATCCAATAGGTGTGTTTGTGTCCTTGGATGAACATTTAGGTCATTTTCGTCCTCCCTAGGCTTATTCTTTTCCAATTAAGGTTTTTAACCAATCTTGTACATCCAATAAGTTCATTTGTGTCATTGGATGAATAGTTAGGTCATTTTCGTCCTCCCTAGGCTTATTCTTGTCAAATTAGGGTTTCTAACCAATCGTGTGCATCCAATAGGTGTGTTTGTGTAAGTGGATGAACATTTAGGTCATTTTCGCCCTTCTAGGCATATTCTTGTGCAATTAGGTTTTCTAACCAATCTTGTGCATCCAATAGGTGTGTTTGTGTCATTGGATGAACATTTAGGTCATTTTCGTCCTCCCTAGGCTTATTCTTGTCCAATTAGGGTTTCTAACCAATCTTGTGCATCCAATAGGTGTGTTTGTGTCATTGGATGAACATTTAGGTCAATTTCGTCCTCCCTAGGCTTATTCTTGTCCAATTAGGGTTTTTAACCAATCTTGTGCATCCAATAAGTTCATTTGTGTCATTGGATGAACATTTAGGTCATTTTCGTCCTCCCAAGGCTTATTCTTGTCCAATTAGGGTTTTTAACAAATCTTGTGCATCCAATAGGTGTGCTTGTGTCATTGGATGAACATTTAGGTCATTTTCGTCCTCCCTAGGCTTATTCTTGTCCAATTAGGGTTTCTAACCAATCTTGTGCATCCAATAGGTGTATTTGTGTCATTGGATGAACATTTAGGTCATTTTCGCCTAGGCTTATTCTTGTCTAATTAGGGTTTTTAAGCAATCTTGTGCATCCAATAAGTGTATTTGTGTTATTGGATGAACATTTAGGTCATTTTCGTCCTCCCTAGGCTTATTCTTGTCCAATTATGGTTTTTAACAAATCTTCTGCATCCAATAGGTGTGTTTGTGTCATTGGATGAACATTTAGGTCATTTTCGTCCTCCCTAGGCTTATTCTTGTCCAATTAGGGTTTCTAACCAATCTTGTGCATCCAATAGGTGTGTTTGTGTCATTGGATGAACATTTAGGTCATTTTCGTCCTCCGTAGGCTTATTCTTGTCCAATTAGGGTTTTTAACCAATCTTGTGCATCCAATAAGTTCATTTGTGTCGTTGGATGAACATTTAGGTCATTTTCGTCCTCCCAAGGCTTATTCTTGTCCAATTAGGGTTTGTAACCAATCTTATGCATCCAATAGGTGTGTTTGTGTCATTGGATGAACATTTAGGTCATTTTCGTCCTCCCTAGTCTTATTCTTGTCCAATTAGGGATTTAAGCATTCTTGTGCTTCCAATAAGTTCATTTGTGTCATTGGATGAACATTTAGGTCATTTTCGTCCTCCCTAGTCTTATTCTTGTCCAATTAGGGATTTAAGCATTCTTGTGCTTCCAATATGTTCATTTGTGTCATTGGATGAATATTTAGGTTATTTTCTTCCTCCCTAGGCATATTCTTGTCCAATTACGGTTTCTAACCAATCTTGTGCATCCAATAGGTGTGTTTATGTCATTGGATGAACATTTAGGTCATTTTCGTCCTCCCTAGTCTTATTCTTGTCCAATTAGGGTTTTAAGCAATCTTGTGCATCCAATAAGTTCATTTGTGTCATTGGATGAATAGTTAGGTCATTTTCGTTCTCCCTAGGCTTATTCTTGTCAAATTAGGGTTTCTAACCAATCTTGTGCATCCAATAGGTGTGTTTGTGTCATTGGATGAACATTTAGGTCATTTTCGTCCTCCCTAGGCTTATTCTTGTCCAATTAGGGTTTTTAACCAATATTGAGCATCCAATAGGTGTTTTTGTGTCATTGGATGAACATTTAGGTCATTTTCATCCTCCCTAGGCTTATTCTTGTCCAATTAGGGTTTTTAACCAGTCTTGTGCATCCAATAAGTTCATTTGTGTCATTGGATTAACATTTAGGTCATTTTCGTCCTCCCTAGGCTTATTCTTGTCCAATTAGGGTTTCTAACCAATCTTGTGCATCCAATAGGTGTGTTTGTGTCATTGGATGAACATTTAGGTCATTTTCGTCCTCCGTAGGCTTATTCTTGTCCAATTAGGGTTTTTAACCAATCTTGTGCATCCAATAGGTGTGTTTGTGTCATTGGATGAACATTTAGGTCATTTTCGTCCTCCCTAGGCTTATTCTTGTCCAATTAGGGTTTTTAACCAATCTTGTGCATCTTATAAGTTCATTTGTGTCATTGGGTAAACATTTAGGTCATTTTCGTCCTCCCTAGGCATGTCCAATTAGGGTTTTAAGCAATCTTGTGCATCCAATAAGTTCATTTGTGTCATTGGATGAATAGTTAGGTCATTTTCATCCTCCCTAGGCTTATTCTTGTCAAATTAGGGTTTCTAACCAATCGTGTGCATCCAATAGGTGTGTTTGTGTCATTGGATGAACATTTAGGTCATTTTCGTCCTCCCTAGGCTTATTCTTGTCCAATTAGGGTTTTTAAACAATCTTGTGCATCCAATAAGTTCATTTGTGTCATTGGATTAACATTTAGGTCATTTTCGTCCTCCCTAGGCTTATTCTTGTCCAATTAGGGTTTTTAACCAATCTTGTGCATCCAATAGGTGTGTTTAGTCATTTGATGAACATTTAGGTCATTTTCGTCCACCCTAGGCTTATTCTTGTCCAATTAGGGTTTCTAACCAATCTTATGCATCCAATAGGTGTGTTTGTGTCATTGGATGAACATTTAGGTTATTTTCGTCCTCCTAAGTCTTATTCTTGTCCAATTAGGGTTTTAAGCAATCTTGTGCATCCAATAAGTTCATTTGTGTCATTGGATGAATAGTTAGGTCATTTTCGTCCTCCCTAGGCTTATTCTTGTCAAATTAGGGTTTCTAACCAATCGTGTGCATCCAATAGGTGTGTTTGTGTCATTGGATGAACATTTAGGTCATTTTCGTCCTCCCTAGGCTTATTCTTGTCCAATTAGGGTTTTTAACCAATATTGTGCATCCAATAGGTGTGTTTGTGTCATTGCATGAACATTTAGGTCATTTTCGTCCTCCCTAGGCTTATTCTTGTCCAATTAGGGTTTTTAACCAATCTTGTGCAACCAATAAGTTCATTTGTGTCATTGGATTAACATTTAGGTCATTTTCGTCCTCCCTAGGCTTATTCTTGTCAAATTAGGGTTTCTAACCAATCTTGTGCATCCAATAGGTGTGTTTGTGTCATTGGATGAACATTTAGGTCATTGTCGTCGTCCCTAGGCTTATTCTTGTCCAATTAGGGTTTCTAACCAATCTTGTTCATCCAATAGGTGTGTTTGTGTCATTGGATGAACATTTAGGTCATTTTCGTCCTCCCTAGTCTTATTCTTGTCCAATTAGGGTTTTAAGCAATCTTGTGCATCCAATAAGTTCATTTGTGTCATTGGATGAATAGTTAGGTCATTTTCGTTCTCCCTAGGCTTATTCTTGTCAAATTAGGGTTTCTAACCAATCTTGTGCATCCAATAGGTGTGTTTGTGTCATTGGATGAACATTTAGGTCATTTTCGTCCTCCATAGGCTTATTCTTGTCCAATTAGGGTTTTTAACCAATCTTGTGCATCCAATAGGTGTGTTTGTGTCATTGGATGATCATTTAGGTCATTTTCGTCCTCCCTAGGCTTATTCTTGTCCAATTAGGGTTTTTAACCAATCTTGTGCATCCAATATGTTCATTTGTGTCATTGGATTAACATTTAGGTCATTTTCGTCCTCCCTAGGCTTATTCTTTTCCAATTAGGGTTTCTAACCAATCTTGTGCATCCAATAGGTGTGTTTGTGTCATTGGATGAACATTTAGGTCATTTTCGTCCTCCCTAGGCTTATTCTTGTCCAATTAGGGTTTTTAACCAATCTTGTGCATCCAATAGCAGTGTTTGTGTCATTGGATGAACATTTAGGTCATTTTCGTCCTCCCTAGGCTTATTCTTGTCCAATTAGGGTTTTTAACCAATCTTGTGCATCCAATAAGTTCATTTGTGTCATTGGATTAACATTTAGGTCATTTTCGTCCTACCTAGGCTTATTCTTGTCCAATTAGGGTTTCTAACCAATCTTGTGCAACCAATAGGTGTGTTTGTGTCATTGGATGAACATTTAGGTCATTTTCGTCATCCCTATGCTTATTCTTTTCCAATTAGGGTTTTTAACCAATCTTGTGCATCCAATAAGTTCATTTGTGTCATTGGATGAACATTTAGGTCATTTTCGTCCTCCCAAGGCTTATTCTTGTCCAATTAGGGTTTCTAACCAATCTTGTGCATCCAATAGGTGTGTTTGTGTCATTGGATGAACATTTAGGTCATTTTCGTCCTCCCTAGTCTTATTCTTGTCCAATTAGGGTTTTAAGCAATCTTGTGCATCCAATAAGTTCATTTGTGTCGTTGGTTGAACATTTAGGTCATTTTCATCCTCCCTAGGCTTATTCTTGTCCAATTAGGGTTTATAAGCAATCTTGTGCATCCAATAAGTTCATTTGTGTCATTGGATGAACATTTAGGTCATTTTCGTCCTCCCTAGGCTTATTCTTGTCCAATTAGGGTTTCTAAGCATTCTTGTGCATCCAATAGGTGTGTTTGTGTCATTGGATGAACATTTAGGTCATTCTCGTCCTCCCTAGGCTTATTCTTGTCCAATTAGGGTTTTTAACCAATCATGTGCATCCAATAGGTGTGTTTGTGTCATTGGATGAACATTTAGGTCATTCTCGTCCTCCCTAGGCTTATTCTTGTCCAATTAGGGTTTTTAACCAATCTTGTGCATCCAATAGGTGTATTTGTGTCATTGGATGAACATTTAGGTCATTTTCGTCCTCCCTAGGCTTATTCTTGTCCAATTAGGGTTTCTAAACAATCTTGTGCATCCAATAGGTGTGTTTGTGTCATTGGATGAACATTTAGGTCATTTTCGTCCTCCCTAGGCTTATTCTTGTCCAGTTAGGGTTTTTAACCAATCTTGTGCATCTAATATGTTCATTTGTGTCATTGGATGAACATTTAGGTCATTTTCGTCCTCCCTAGGCTTATTCTTGTCCAATTAGGGTTTCTAAACAATCTTGTGCATCCAATAGGTGTGTTTGTGTCATTGGATGAACATTTAGGTCATTTTCGTCCTCCCTAGGCTTTTTCTTGTCCAATTAGAGTTTTTAACCAATCTTGTGCATCCAATAAGTTCATTTGTGTCATTGGATTAACATTTAGGTCATTTTCGTCCTCCCTAGGCTTATTCTTGTCCAATTAGGGTTTCTAACCAATCTTGTGCATCCAATAGGTGTCTTTGTGTCATTGGATGAACATTTAGGTCATTTTCGTCCTCCCTAGGCTTATTCTTGTCCAATTAGGGTTTCTAACCAATCTTGTGCATCCAATAGGTGTGTTTGTGTCATTGGATGAACAGTTGGGTCATTTTCGTCCTCCTTATGCTTATTCTTGTCCAATTAGGGTTTCTAACAAATCTTGTGCATCCAATAGGTGTGTTTGTGTCATTGGATGAACATTTAGGTTATTTTCGTCCTCCCTAGTCTTATTCTTGTCCAATTAGGGTTTTAAGCAATCTTGTGCATCCAATAAGTTCATTTGTGTCATTGGATGAATAGTTAGGTCATTTTCATCCTCCCTAGGCTTATTCTTGTCGAATTAGGGTTTGTAAACAATCTTGTGCATCCAATAGGTGTGTTTGTGTCATTGGATGAACATTTAGGTCATTTTTGTCCTCCCTAGGCTTATTTTTGTCCAATTAGGGTTTTTAACCAATCTTGTGCATCCAATAAGTTCAATTGTGTCATTGGATGAACATTTAGGTCATTTTCGTCCTCCCTAGGCTTATTCTTGTCCAATTACGGTTTTTAACCAATCTTGTGCATCCAATAAGTTCATTTGTGTCATTGGATGAACATTTAGGTCATTTTCGTCCTCCCAAGGCTTATTCTTGTCCAATTAGGGTTTCTAACCAATCTTGTGCATCCAATAGGTGTGTTTGTGTCATTGGATGAACATTTAGTTCATTTTCGTCCTCCCTAGTCTTATTCTTGTCCAATTAGGGTTTTAAGCAATCTTGTGCTTCCAATAAGTTCATTTGTGTCATTGGATGAATATTTGGGTCATTTTCATCCTCCCTAGGCATATTCTTGTCCAATTAGGGTTTCTAACCAATCTTGTGCATCCAATAGGTGTGTTTGTGACATTGGATGAACATTTAGGTCATTTTCATCCTCCGTAGGCTTATTCTTGTCCAATTAGGGTTTTTAACCAATCTTGTGCATCCAATAAGTTCATTTGTGTCATTGGATGAACATTTAGGTCATTTTCGTCCTCCCAAGGCTTATTCTTGTCCAATTAGGGTTTCTAACCAATCTTGTGCATCCAATAGGTGTGTTTGTGTCATTGGATGAACATTTAGGTCATTTTCGTCCTCCCTAGTCTTATTCTTGTCCAATTAGAGTTTTTAACCAATCTTGTGCATCTAATAGGTGTGTTTGTGTCATTGGATGAACATTTAGGTCATTTTCGTCCTCCCTAGGCTTATTCTTGTCCAATTAGGGTTTCTAACCAATCTTGTGCATCCAATAGGTGTGTTTGTGTCA
This sequence comes from Cicer pinnatifidum, assembly GCA_037974775.1. Taxonomy (NCBI): domain Eukaryota; kingdom Viridiplantae; phylum Streptophyta; class Magnoliopsida; order Fabales; family Fabaceae; genus Cicer; species Cicer pinnatifidum. Next base: position 97,495 of record JBBPBR010000438.1, read on the forward strand.
TTGGATGAACATTTAGGTCATTTTCTTCCTCCCTATGCTTATTCTTATCCAATTAGGGTTTTTAACCAATCTTGGGCATCCAATAGGTGTGTTTGTGTCATTGGATGAACATTTAGGTCACTTTCGTCCTCCATAGGCTTATTCTTGTCTAATTAGGGTTTTTAACCAATCTTGTGCATCCAATAAGTTCATTTGTGTCATTGGGTGAACATTTAGGTCATCTTCGTCCTCCCTAGGCTTATTCTTGTCCAATTAGGGTTTCTAACCAATCTTGTGCATCCAATAGGTGTGTTTGTGTCATTGGATGAACATTTAGGTCATTTTCGTCCTCCCTAGGCTTATTCTTGTCCAATTAGGGTTTTTAACCAATCTTGTGCATCCAATAAGTTCATTTGTGTCATTGGATTAACATTTAGGTCATTTTCGTCCTCCCTAGGCTTAATCTTGTCCAATTAGGGTTTTTAACCAATCTTGTGCATCCAATAGGTGTGTTTGTGTCGTTGGATGAACATTTAGGTCATTTTCGTCCTCCCTAGGCTTATTCTTGTCCAATTAGGGTTTTTAACCAATCTTGTGCATCCAATAAGTTCATTTGTGTCATTGGGTGAACATTTAGGTCATTTTCGTCCTCCGTAGGCTTATTCTTGTCCAATTAGGGTTTTTAACCAATCTTGTGCATCCAATAGGTGTGTTTGTGTCATTGGATGAACATTTAGGTCATTTTCGTCCTCCCTAGTCTTATTCTTGTCCAATTAGGGTTTTAAGCAATCTTGTGCTTCCAATAAGTTCATTTGTGTCATTGGATGAATATTTGGGTCATTTTCATCCTCCCTAGGCATATTCTTGTCCAATTAGGGTTTCTAACCAATCTTGTTCATCCAATAGGTGTGTTTGTGTCATTGGATGAACATTTAGGTCATTTTCGTCCTCCCTAGGCTTATTCTTGTCCAATTAGGGTTTTTAACCAATCTTGTGCATCCAGTAGGTGTGTTTGTGTCATTGGATGAACATTTAGGTCATTGTCGTCGTCCCTAGGCTTATTCTTGTCCAATTAGGGTTTCTAACCAATCTTGTGCGTCCAATAGGTGTGTTTGTGTCATTGGATGAACATTTAGGTCATTTTCGTCCTCCCTATGCTTATTCTTATACAATTAGGGTTTTTAACCAATCTTGTGCATCCAATAGGTGTGTTTGTGTCATTGGATGAACATTTAGGTCATTTTCTTCCACCCTAGGCTTATTCTTGTCCAATTAGGGTTTTAAGCAATCTTGTGCTTCCAATAAGTTCATTTGTGTCATTGGATGAATATTTGGGTCATTTTCATCCTCCCTAGGCATATTCTTGTCCAATTAGGGTTTCTAACCAATCTTGTTCATCCAATAGGTGTGTTTGTGTCATTGGATGAACATTTAGGTCATTTTCGTCCTCCCTAGTCTTATTCTTGTCCAATTAGGGTTTTAAGCAATCTTGTGCATCCAATAAGTTCATTTGTGTCATTGGATGAATAGTTAGGTCATTTTCGTCCTCCCTAGGCTTAATCTTGACCAATTAGGGTTTCTAAACAATCTTGTGCATCCAATAGGTGTGTTTGTGTCATTGGATGAACATTTAGGTCATTTTCGTCCTCCCTATGCTTATTCTTGTCCAATTAGGGTTTTTAACCAATCTTGTGCATCCAATAGGTGTGTTTGTGTCATTGGGTGAACATTTAGGTCATTTTCGTCCTCCCTAGGCTTATTCTTGTCCAATTAGGGTTTTTAACCAATCTTGTGCATCCAATAAGTTCATTTGTGTCATTGGGTGAACATTTAGGTCATTTTCGTCCTCCGTAGGCTTATTCTTGTCCAATTAGGGGTTTTAACCAATCTTGTGCATCCAATAGGTGTGTTTGTGTCATTGGATGAACATTTAGGTCATTTTCGTCCTCCCTAGTCTTATTCTTGTCCAATTAGGGTTTTAAGCAATCTTGTGCATCCAATAAGTTCATTTGTGTCATTGGATGAATAGTTAGGTCATTTTCGTTCTCCCTAGGCTTATTCTTGTCAAATTAGGGTTTCTAACCAATCTTGTGCATCCAATAGGTGTGTTTGTGTCATTGGATGAACATTTAGGTCATTTTCGTCCTCCATAGGCTTATTCTTGTCCAATTAGGGTTTTTAACCAATCTTGTGCATCCAATAGGTGTGTTTGTGTCATTGGATTAACATTTAGGTCATTTTCGTCCTCCCTAGGCTTATTCTTGTCCAATTAGGGTTTTTAACCAATCTTGTGCATCCAATAAGTTGAGTTGTGTCGTTGGATTCACATTTAGGTCATTTTCGTCCTACGTAGGCTTATTCTTGTCCAATTCGGGTTTTTAACCAATCTTGTGCATCGAATAGGTGTGTTTGTGTCATTGAATGATCAATTAGGTCATTTTCGTCCTTCCTAGGCATATTCTTTTCCAATTAGGGTTTTTAACCAATCTTGTGCATCCAATAGGTGTGTTTGTGTCATTGGATGATCAATTAGGTCATTTTCGTCCTCCCTAGGCTTATTCTTGTCCAATTAGGGTTTTTAACCAATCTTGTGCATCCAATAGGTGTGTTTGTGTCATTGGATGATCAATTAGGTCATTTTCGTCCTCCCTAGGCTTATTCTTGTCCAATTAGGGTTTTTAACCAATCTTGTGCATCCAATAGGTGTGTTTGTGTCATTGGATGATCAATTTGCTCATTTTCGTCCTCCCTAGGCTTATTCTTGTCCAATTAGGGTTTTTAACCAATCTTGTGCATCCAATAAGTTTGTTTGTGTCATTGAATTAATATTTAGTTCATTTTCGTCCTCCCTAGGCATCATCTTGTCCAATTAGGGTTTTTAACCAATCTTGTGCATCCAATAGGTGTGTTTGTGTCATTGGATGATCAATTAGGTCATTTTCGTCCTCCCTAGGCTTATTCTTGTCCAATTAGGGTTTTTAACCAATCTTGTGCATCCAATAGGTGTGTTTGTGTCATTGGATGATCAATTAGGTCATTTTCGTCCTCCCTAGGCTTATTCTTGTCCAATTAGGGTTTTTAACCAATCTTGTGCATCCAATAAGTTCATTTGTGTCATTGGATGATCAATTAGGTCATTTTCGTCCTCCCTAGGCTTATTCTTGTCCAATTAGGGTATTTAACCAATCTTGTGCATCCAATAACTTTGTTTGTGTCATTGAATTAATATTTAGGTCATTTTCGTCCTCCCTAGGCATATTCTTGTCCAATTAGGGTTTTTAACCAATCTTGTGCATCCAATAGGTGTGTTTGTGTCATTGGATGATCAATTAGGTCATTTTCGTCCTCCCTAGGCTTATTCTTGTCCAATTAGGGTTTTTAACCAATCTTGTGCATCCAATAAGTTCATTTGTGTCATTGGATTAACATTTAGGTCATATCCGTCCTTCCTAGGCATATTCTTGTCCAATTAGGGTTTTTAACCAATCTTGTGCATCCAATAGGTGTGTTTGTGTCATTGGATGATCAATTAGGTCATTTTCGTCCTCCCTAGGCTTATTCTTGTCCATTTAGGGTTTTTAACCAATCTTGTGCATCCAATAGGTGTGTTTGTGTCATTGGATGATCAATTAGGTCATTTTCGTCCTCCCTAGGCTTATTCTTGTCCAATTAGGGTTTTTAACCAATCTTGTGCATCCAATAAGTGGAGTTATGTCATTGGATTAACATTTAGGTCATTTTCGTCATCCCTAGGCTTATTCTTGTCCAATTAGGGTTTTTAACCAATCTTGTGCATCCAATAGGTGTGTTTGTGTCATTGGATGATCAATTAGGTCATTTTCGTCCTCCCTAGGCTTATTCTTGTCCAATTAGGGTTTTTAACCAATCTTGTGCATCCGATAAGTTTGTTTGTGTCATTGAATTAATATTTAGGTCATTTTCGTCCTCCCTAGGCATATTCTTGTCCAATTAGGGTTTTTAACCAATCTTGTGCATCCAATTGGTGTGTTTGTGTCATTGGATGATCAATTACGTCATTTTCGTCCTCCCTAGGCTTATTCTTGTCCTATTAGGGTTTTTAACCAATCTTGTGCATCCAATAAGATGAGTTGTGTCATTGAAATAATATTTAGGTCATTTTCGTCCTCCCTAGGCATATTCTTGTACAATTAGGGTTTTTAACCAATCTTGTGCATCCAATAGGTGTGTTTGTGTCATTGGATGATCAATTAGGTCATTTTCGTCCTCCCTAGGCTTATTCTTGTCCAATTAGGGTTTTTAACCAATCTTGTGCATCCAATAGGTGTGTTTGTGTCATTGGATGATCAATTAGGTCATTTTCGTCCTCCCTAGGCATATTCTTGTCCAATTAGGGTTTTTAAGCAATCTTGTGCATCCAATAGGTGTGTTTGTTTCATTGGATGATCAATTAGGTCATTTTCGTCCTCCCTAGGCATATTCTTTTCCAATTAGGGTTTTTAACCAATCTTGTGCATTCAATAGGTGTGTTTGAGTCATTGGATGATCAATTAGGTCATTTTCGTCCTCCCTAGGCATATTCTTGTCCAATTAGTGTTTTTAACGAAACTTGTGCATCCAATTGGTGTGTTTGTGTCATTGGATGATCAATTAGGTCATTTTCGTCCTCCCTAGGCTTATTCTTGTCCAATTAGGGTTTTTAACCAATCTTGTGCATCCAATAAGTTGAGTTGTGTCATTGGATTAACATTTAGGTCATTTTCGTCCTCCCTAGGCTTATTCTTGTCCAATTAGGGTTTTTAACCAATCTTGTGCATCCAATAAGTTCATTTGTGTCATTGGATTAACATTTAGGTCATTTTCGTCCTCCCTAGGCTTATTCTTGTCCAATTAGGGTTTTTAACCAATCTTGTGCATCCAATAAGTTGAGTTGTGTCATTGGATTAACATTTCGGTCATTTTCGTTCTCCCTAGGCTTATTCTTGTCCAATTAGGGTTTTTAACCAATCTTGTGCATCCAATAAGTTTGTTTGTGTCATTGAATTAATATTTAGGTCATTTTCGTCCTCCCTAGGCATATTCTTGTCCAATTAGGGTTTTTAACCAATCTTGTGCATCCAATAGGTGTGTTTGTGGAAATGGATGATCAATTAGGTCATTTTCGTCCTCCCTAGGCTTATTCTTGTCCAATTAGGGTTTTTAACCAATCTTGTGCATCCAATAGGTGTGTTTGTGTCACTGGATGATCAATTAGGTCATTTTCGTCCTCCCTAGGCTTATTCTTGTCCAATTAGGGTTTTTAACCAATCTTGTGCATCCAATAGGTGTGTTTGTGTCATTGGATGATCAATTAGGTCATTTTCGTCCTCCCTAGGCTTATTCTTGTCCAATTAGGGTTTTTAACCAATCTTGTGCATCCAATAGGTGTGTTTGTGTCATTGGATGATCAATTAGGTCATTTTCGTCCTCCCTAGGCTTATTCTTGTCCAATTAGGGTTTTTAACCAATCTTGTGCATCCAATAGGTGTGTTTGTGTCATTGGATGATCAATTAGGTCATTTTCATCATCCCAAGGCTTATTCTTGTCCAATTAGGGTTTTTAACCAATCTTGTGCATCCAATAACTTTGTTTGTGTCATTGAATTAATATTTAGGTCATTTTCGTCCTCCTTAGGCATATTCTTGTCGAATTAGGGTTTTTAACCAATCTTGTGAATCCAATCGGTGTGTTTCTGTCATTGGATGATCAATTAGGTCATTTTCGTCCTCCCTAGGCTTATTCTTGTCCAATTAGGGTTTTTAACCAATCTTGTGCATCCAATAGGTGTGTTTGTGTCATTGGATGATCAATTAGGTCATTTTCGTCCTCCCTAGGCTTATTCTTGTCCAATTAGGGTTTTTAACCAATCTTGTGCATCCAATAGGTGTGTTTGTGTCATTGGATGATCAATTAGGTCATTTTCGTCCTCCCTAGGCTTATTCTTGTCCAATTAGGGTTTTAAACCAATCTTGTGCATCCAATAAGTTCATTTGTGTCATTGGATTAACATTTAGGTCATTTTCGTTCTCCCTAGGCTTATTCTTGTCCAATTAGGGTTTTTAACCAATCTTGTGCATCCAATAAGTTCATTTGTGTCATTGGATTAACATTTAGGTCATATCCATCCTCCCTAGGCTTATTCTTGTCCAATTAGGGTTTTTAACCAATCTTGTGCATCCAATAGGTGTGTTTGTGTCATTGGATGATCAATTAGGTCATTTTCGTCCTCCCTAGGCTTATTCTTGTCCAATTAGGGTTTTTAACCAATCTTGTGCATCCGATAAGTTTGTTTGTGTCATTGAATTAATATTTAGGTCATTTACGTCCTCCCTAGGCATATTCTTGTCCAATTCGGGTTTTTAACCAATCTTGTGCATCCAATAGGTGTGTTTGTGTCATTGGATGATCAATTAGGTCATTTTCGTCCTCCCTAGGCTTATTCTTGTCCAATTAGGGTTTTTAACCAATCTTGTGCATCCAATAGGTGTGTTTGTGTCATTGGATGATCAATTAGGTCATTTTCGTCCTCCCTAGGCATATTCTTGTCCAACTAGGGTTTTTAACCAATCTTGTGCATCCAATAAGTTCATTTGTGTCATTGGATGATCAATTAGGTCATTTTCATCCTCCCTAGCCATATTCTTGTCCAACAATGGTTTTTAACCAATCTTGTGCATCCAATAGGTGTGTTTGTGTCATTGGATGATCAATTAGGTCATTTTCGTCCTCCCTAGGCTTATTCTTGTCCAATTAGGGTTTTTAACCAATCTTGTGCATCCAATAGGTGTGTTTGTGTCATTGGATGATCAATTAGGTCATTTTCGTCCTCCCTAGGCTTATTCTTGTCCAATTAGGGTTTTTAACCAATCTTGTGCATCCAATAGGTGTGTTTGTGTCATTGGATGATCAATTAGGTCATTTTCGTCCTCCCTAGGCTTATTCTTGTCCAATTAGGGTTTTTAACCAATCTTGTGCATCCAATAGGTGTGTTTGTGCTATTGGATGATCAGTTAGGTCATTTTCGTCCTCCCTATGCATATTCTTGTCCAATTAGGGTTTTTAACCAATCTTGTGCATCCAATAGGTGTGTTTGTGTCATTGGATGATCAATTAGGTCATTTTCGTCCTCCCTAGGCTTATTCTTGTCCAATTAGGGTTTTTAACCAATCTTGTGCATCCAATAGGTGTGTTTGTGTTATTGGATGATCAATAAGGTCATTTTCGTCCTCCCTAGGCATATTCTTGTCCAATTAGGGTTTTTAACCAATCTTGTGCATCCAATAGGTGTGTTTGTGTCATTGGATGATCAATTAGGTCATTTTCGTCCTCCCTAGGCTTATTCTTGTCCAATTAGGGTTTTTAACCAATCTTGTGCATCCAATAGGTGTGTTTTAGTCATTGGATGATCAATTAGGTCATTTTCGTCCTCCCTAGGCTTATTCTTTTCCAATTAGGGTTTTTAACCAATCTTGTGCATCCAATAGGTGTGTTTGTGTCATTGGATGATCAATTAGGTCATTTTTGTCCTCCCTAGGCTTATTCTTGTCCAATTAGGGTTTTTAACCAATCTTGTGCATCCAATAAGTTCATTTGTGTTATTGGATTAACATTTAGGTCATATTCGTCCTCCCTAGGCATATTCTTGTCCAATTAGGGTTTTTAACCAATCTTGTGCTTCCAATAGGTGTGTTTGTGTCATTGGGTGATCAATTAGGTCATTTTCGTCCTCCCTAGGCATATTCTTGTCCAATTAGGGTTTTTAACCAATCTTGTGCATCCAATAGGTGTGTTTGTGTCATTGGATGATCAATTAGGTCATTTTCGTCCTCCCTAGGCTTATTCTTGTCCAATTAGGGTTTTTAACCAATCTTGTGCATCCAATAAGTTCATTAGTGTCATTGGATGATCAATTAGGTCATTTTGGTCCTCCCTAGGCATGTTCTTGTCCAACTATGGTTTTTAACCAATGTTGTGCATACAATAGGCGTGTTTGTGTCACTGGATGATCAATTAGGTCATTTTCGTCCTCCCAAGGCTTATTCTTGTCCAATTAGGGTTTTTAACCAATCTTGTGCATCCAATAGGTGTGTTTGTGTCATTGGATGATCAATTAGGTCATTTTCGTCCTCCCTAGGCTTATTCTTGTCCAAATAGGGTTTTTAACCAATCTTGTTCATCCAATAGGTTTGTTTGTGTCATTGGATGATCAATTAGGTCATTTTCGTCCTCCCTAGGCATATTCTTGTCCAATTAGGGTTTTTAACCAATCTTGTGCATCCAATAGGTGTGTTTGTGTCATTGGATGATCAATTAGGTCATTTTCGTCCTCCCTAGGCTTATTCTTGTCCAATTAGGGTTTTTAACCAATCTTGTGCATCTAATAGGTGTGTTTGCGTCATTGGATGATCAATTCGGTCATTTTCGTCCTCCCTAGGCTTATTCTTGTCCAATTAGGGTTTTTAACCAATCTTGTGCATCCGATCAGTTTGTTTGTGTCATTGAATTAATATTTAGGTCATTTTCGTCTTCCCTAGGCATATTCTTGTCTAGTTAGGGTTTTTAACCAATCTTCTGCATCCTATAGGTGTGTTTGTGTCATTGGATGATCAATTAGGTCATTTTCGTCCTCCCTAGGCTTATTCTTGTCCAATTAGGGTTTTTAGCCAATCTTGTGCATCCGATAAGTTTGTTTGTGTCATTGAATTAATATTTAGGTCATTTTCGTCTTCCCTAGGCATATTCTTGTCCAATTAGGGTTTTTAACCAATCTTGTGCGTCCAATAGGTGTGTATGTGTCATTGGATGATCAATTAGATTATTTTCGTCCTCCCTAGGCTTATTCTTGTCCAATTAGGGTTTTTAACCAATCTTGTGCAACCAATAGGTGTTTAACCAATCTTGTGCATCCAATAGGTGTGTTTGTGGCAATAGATGATCAATTAGGTCGTTTTCGTCCTCCCTAGGCTTATTCTTGTCCAATTAGGGTTTTTAACCAATCTTGTGCATCCAATAGGTGTGTTTGTGTCATTGGATGATCAATTAGGTCATTTTCGTCCTCCCTAGGCTTATTCTTGTCCAATTAGGGTTTCTAACCAATCTAGTGCATCCAATAAATTTATTTGTGTCATTGGATTAACATTTAGGTCATTTTCGTCCTCCCTAGGCATATTCTTGTCCAATTAGGGTTTTTAACCAATCTTGTGCATCCAATAGGTGTGTATGTGTCATTGGATGATCAATTAGATTATTTTCGTCCTCCCTAGGCTTATTCTTGTCCAATTAGGGTTTTTAACCAATCTTGTGCAACCAATAGGTGTTTAACCAATCTTGTGCATCCAATAGGTGTGTTTGTGGCAATAGATGATCAATTAGGTCGTTTTCGTCCTCCCTAGGCTTATTCTTGTCCAATTAGGGTTTTTAACCAATCTTGTGCATCCAATAGGTGTGTTTGTGTCATTGGATGATCAATTAGGTCTTTTTCGTCCTCCCTAGGCTTATTCTTGTCCAATTAGGGTTTTTAACCAATCTTGTGCATCCAATAGGTTTGTTTGGGACATTGGATGATCAATTAGGTCATTTACGTCCTCCCTAGGCTTATTCTTGTCCAATTAAGGTTTTTAACCAATCTTGTGCATCCATTAACTTTGTTTGTGTCATTGAATTAATATTTAGGTCATTTTCGTCATCCCTAGGCATATTCTTGTCCAATTAGGGTTTTTAACCAATCTTGTGCATCTAATAGGTGTGTTTGTGTCATTGGATGATCAATTAGGTCATTTTCGTCCTCCCTAGGCTTATTCTTGTCCAATTAGGGTTTTTAACCAATCTTGTGCATCCAATAGGTGTGTTTGTGTCATTGGATGATCAATTAGGTCATTTTCGTCCTCCCTAGGCTTATTCTTGTCCAATTAGGGTTTTTAACCAATCTTGTGCATCCAATAAGTTGAGTTGTGTCATTGGATTAACATTTAGGTCATTTTCGTCCTCCCTAGGCTTATTCTTGTCCAATTAGGGTTTTTAACCAATCTTGTGCATCCAATAGGTTTGTTTATGTGTTTGGATGATCAATTAGGTCATTTTCGTCCTCCCTAGGCATATTCTTTCCAATTAGGGTTTTTAACCAATCTTTTGCATCCAATAGGTGTGTTTATGTCATTGGATGATCAATTAGGTCATTTTCGTCCTCCGTAGGCATATTCTTGTCCAATTAGGGTTTTTAACCAATCTTGTGCATCCAATAGGTGTGTTTGTGGCAATGGATGATCAATTAGGTCATTTTCGTCCTCCCTAGGCTTATTCTTGTCCAATTAGGGTTTTTAACCAATTTTGTGCATCCAATAAGTTGAGTTGTGTCATTGGATTAACATTTAGGTCATTTTCGTCCTCCCTAGGCTTATTCTTGTCCAATTAGGGTTTTTAACCAATCTTGTGCATCCAATAAGTTGAGTTGTGTCATTGGATTAACATTTAGGTCATTTTTGTCCTCCCTAGGCTTATTGTTGTCCAATTAGGGTTTTTAACCAATCTTGTGCATCCAATAAGTTGAGTTGTGTCATTGGATTAACATTTAGGTCATTTTCGTCCTCCCTAGGCTTATTCTTGTCCAATTAGGGTTTTTAACCAATCTTGTGCATCCAATAAGTTCATTTGTGTCATTGGATTAACATTTAGGTCATTTTCGTCCTCCCTAGGCTTATTCTTGTCCAATTAGGGTTTTTAACCAATTTTGTGCATCCAATAGGTGTGTATGTTTCATTGGATGAACATTTAGGTCATTTTCGTCCTCCCTAGGCTTATTCTTGTCCAATTAGGGTTTTTAACCAATCTTGTGCATCCAATAAGTTCATTTGTGTCATTGGATGAACATTTAGGTCATTTTCGTCCTCCCTAGGCTTATTCTTGTCCAATTAGGGTTTTTAACCAATCTTGTGCATCCAATAGGTGTGTTTGTGTCATTGGATGAACATTTAGGTCATTTTCGTCCTCCCTAGGCTTATTCTTGTACAATTAGGGTTTTTAACCAATCTTGTGCATCCAATAAGTTCATTTGTGTCATTGGATTAACATTTAGGTCATTTTCGTCCTCCCTAGGCTTATTCTTGTCCAATTAGGGTTTCTAACCAATCTTGTGCATCCAATAGGTGTGTTTGTGTCATTGGATGAACATTTAGGTCATTTTCGTCCTCCCTAGGCTTATTTTTGTCCAATTAGGGTTTTTAACCAATCTTGTTCATCCAATAAGTTCATTTGTGTCAGTGGATGAACATTTAGGTCATTTTCGGCCTCCCTAGGCTTATTCTTGTCCAATTACGGTTTTTAACCAATCTTGTGCATCCAATAAGTTCATTTGTGTCATTGGATTAACATTTAGGTCATTTTCGTCCTCCCTAGGCATATTCTTGTCCAATTAGGGTTTCTAACCAATCTTGTGCATCCAATAGGTGTGTTTGTGACATTGGATGAACATTTAGGTCATTTTCATCCTCCGTAGGCTTATTCTTGTCCAATTAGGGTTTTTAACCAATCTTGTGCATCCAATAAGTTCATTTGTGTCATTGGATGATCATTTAGGTCATTTTCGTCCTCCCAAGGCTTATTCTTGTCCAATTAGGGTTTCTAACCAATCTTGTGCATCCAATAGGTGTGTTTGTGTCATTGGATGAACATTTAGTTCATTTTCGTCCTCCCTAGTCTTATTCTTGTCCAATTAGGGTTTTAAGCAATCTTGTGCTTCCAATAAGTTCATTTGTGTCATTGGATGAATATTTGGGTCATTTTCATCCTCCCTAGGCATATTCTTGTCCAATTAGGGTTTCTAACCAATCTTGTTCATCCAATAGGTGTGTTTGTGTCATTGAATGAACATTTAGGTAATTTTCGTCCTCCCTAGTCTTATTCTTGTCCAATTAGGGTTTTAAGCAATCTTGTGCATCCAATAAGTTCATTTGTGTCATTGGATGAATAGTTAGGTCATTTTCGTCCTCCCTAGGCTTATTCTTGTCCAATTAGGGTTTCTAAACAATCTTGTGCATCCAATAGGTGTGTTTGTGTCATTGGATGAACATTTAGGTCATTTTCGTCCTCCCTAGGCTTATTCTTGTCCAATTAGGGTTTTTAACCAATCTTGTGCATCCAGTAGGTGTGTTTGTGTCATTGGATTAACATTTAGGTCATTGTCGTCGTCCCTAGGCTTATTCTTGTCCAATTAGGGTTTCTAACCAATCTTGTGCGTCCAATAGGTGTGTTTGTGTCATTGGATGAACATTTAGGTCATTTTCGTCCTCCCTATGCTTATTCTTATACAATTAGGGTTTTTAACCAATCTTGTGCATCCAATAGGTGTGTTTGTGTCATTGGATGAACATTTAGGTCATTTTCTTCCTCCCTAGGCTTATTCTTGTCCAATTAGGGTTTTAAGCAATCTTGTGCTTCCAATAAGTTCATTTGTGTCATTGGATGAATATTTGGGTCATTTTCATCCTCCCTAGGCATATTCTTGTCCAATTAGGGTTTCTAACCAATCTTGTTCATCCAATAGGTGTGTTTGTGTCATTGGATGAACATTTAGGTGATTTTCGTCCTCCCTAGTCTTATTCTTGTCCAATTAGGGTTTTAAGCAATCTTGTGCATCCAATAAGTTCATTTGTGTCATTGGATGAATAGTTAGGTCATTTTCGTCCTCCCTAGGCTTAATCTTGTCCAATTAGGGTTTCTAAACAATCTTGTGCATCCAATAGGTGTGTTTGTGTCATTGGATGAACATTTAGGTCATTTTCGTCCTCCCTATGCTTATTCTTGTCCAATTAGGGTTTTTAACCAATCTTGTGCATCCAATAGGTGTGTTTGTGTCATTGGGTGAACATTTAGGTCATTTTCGTCCTCCCTAAGCTTATTCTTGTCCAATTAGGGTTTCTAAACAATCTTGTGCATTCAATAGGTGTGTTTGTGTCATTGGATGAACATTTAGGTCATTTTCGTCCTCCCTAGGCTTATTCTTGTCTAATTAGGGTTTCTAGCCAATCTTGTGCATCCAATAGGTGTGTTTGTGTCATTGGATGAACATTTAGGTCATTTTCGTCCTCCCTAGGCTTATTCTTGTCCAATTAGGGTTTCTAACCAATCTTGTGCATCCAATAGGTGTGTTTAGCCATTTGATGAACATAGGTTATTTTCGTCCTCCCTAGGCTTATTCTTGTCCAAATAGGGTTTTTAAACAATCTTGTGCATCCAATAAGTTCATTTGTGTCATTGGATTAACATTTAGGTCATTTTCGTCCTCCCTAGGCTTATTCTTGTCCAATTAGGGTTTCTAAACAATCTTGTGCATCCAATAGGTGTGTTTGTGTCATTGGATGAACATTTAGGTCATTTTCGTCCTCCCTAGGCTTATTCTTGTCCAATTAGGGTTTTTAACCAATCTTGTGCATCCAATAAGTTCATTTGTGTCATTGGATGAACAATTAGGTCATTTTCGTCCACCCTAAGCTTATTCTTGTCTAATTAGGGTTTTTAACCAATCTTATGCATCCAATAAGTTCATTTGTGTCATTGGATGAACATTTAGGTCATTTTCGTCCTCCCTAGGCTTATTCTTGTCCAATTAGGGTTTCTAACCAATCTTGTGCATCAAATAGGTGTGTTTGTGTCATTGGATGAACATTTAGGTCATTTTCGTCCTCCCTAGGCTTATTCTTGTCCAATTAGGGTTTTTAACCAATCTTGTGCATCCAAAAAGTTCATTTGTGTCATTGGATGAACATTTAGGTCATTTTCATCCTCCCTAGGCATATTCTTGTCCAATTAGGGTTTCTAACCAATCTTGTGCATCCAATAAGTTCATTTGTGTCATTGGATGAACATTTAGGTCATTTTCGTCCTCCCTAAGCTTATTCTTGTCCAACTAGGGTTTTAAGCAATCTTGTGCATCCAATAAGTTCATTTGTGTCATTGGATGAACATTTAGGTCATTTTCGTCCTTCCTAGGCTTATTCTTGTCCAATTAGGGTTTTTAACCAATCTTGTGCATCCAATATGTTCATTTGTGTCATTGGATGAACATTTAGGTCATTTTCGTCCTCCCTAGGCTTATTCTTGTCCAATTAGGGTTTCTAAACAATCTTGTGCATCCAATAGGTGTGTTTGTGTCATTGGATGAACATTTAGGTCATTTTCGTCCTCCCAAGGCTTATTCTTGTCCAATTAGGGTTTCTAACCAATCTTGTGCATCCAATAGGTGTTTTTGTGAGATTGGATAAACATTGAGGTCATTTTCGTCCCCCCTAGGCTTATTCTTGTCCCATTAGGGTTTTTAACCAATCTTGTGCATCTAATAAGTTCAATTGTGTCATTGGATGAACATTTAGGTCATTTTCGTCTTCCGTAGGCTTATTCTTGTCCAATTAGGGTTTTTAACCAATCTTGTGCATCCAATATGTTCATTTGTGTCATTGGATGAACATTTAGGTCATTTTCGTCCTCCCTAGGCTTATTCTTGTCCAATTAGGGTTTCTAAACAATCTTGTGCATCCAATAGGTGTGTTTGTGTCATTGGATGAACATTTAGGTCATTTTCGTCCTCCCAAGGCTTATTCTTGTCCAATTAGGGTTTTTAACCAATCTTGTGCATCCAATAAGCTCATTTGTGTCATTGGATTAACATTTAGGTCATTTTCGTCCTCCCTAGGCTTATTCTTGTCCAATTAGGGTTTTTAACCAATCTTGTGCATCCAATAGGTGTGTTTGTGTCATTGGATGAACATTTAGGTCATTTTCGTCCTCCCTAGGCTTATTCTTGTCCAATTAGGGTTTCTTACGAATCTTGTGCATCCAATAGGTGTGTTTGTGTCATTGGATGAACATTTAGGTCAGTTTCTTCCTCCCTAGGCTTATTCTTGTCCAATTAGGGTTTCTTACGAATCTTGTGCATCCAATAGGTGTGTTTGTGTCATTGGATGAACATTTAGGTCATTTTCGTCCTCCCTAGGCTTATTCTTGTCCAATTAGGGTTTTTAACCAATCTTGTGCATCCAATAAGTTCATTTGTGTCATTGGATAAACATTTAGGTCATTTTCGTCCACCCTAGGCTTATTCTTGTCCAATTAGGGTTTTTAACCAATCTTGTGCATCCAATAGGCGTGTTTGTGTTATTGGATGAACATTTAGGTCATTTTCGTCCTCCCTAGGCTTATTCTTGTCCAATTAGGGTTGCTAACCAGTCTTGTGCATCCAATAGGTGTGTTTGCGTCATTGGATGAACATTTAGGTCATTTTCGTCCTCCCTAGGCTTATTCTTGTCCAATTAGGGTTTTTAACCAATCTTGTGCATCCAATAAGTTCATTTGTGTCATTGGATGAACATTTAGGTCATTTTCGTCCTCCCTAGGCTTATTCTTGTCCAATTAGGGTTTTTAACCAATCTTGTGCATCCAATAGGTGTGTTTGTGTCATTGGATGAACATTTAGGTCATTTTCGTCCTCCCTAGGCTTATTCTTGTCCAATTAGGGTTTCTAACCAATCTTGTGCATCCAATAGGTGTGTTTGTGTCATTAGATTAACATTTAGGTCATTTTCGTCCTCCCTAGGCTTATTCTTGTCCAATTAGGGTTTTTAACCAATCTTGTGCATCCAATAAGTTCATTTGTGTCATTGGATGAACATTTAGGTCATTTTCGTCCTCCCTAGTCGTATTCTTGTCCAATTAGGGTTTTTAAGTAATCTTGTGCATCCAATAGGTGTGTTTGTGTCATTGGATGAACATTTAGGTCATTTTCGTCCTCCATAGGCTTATTCTTGTCCAATTAGGGTTTTTAACCAATCTTGTGCATCCAATAAGTTCATTTGTGTCATTGGATGAACATTTAGGTCATTTTCGTCCTCCCTAGGCTTATTCTTGTCCAATTAGTGTTTTTAGGTAATCTTGTGCATCCAATAGGTGTGTTTGTGTCATTGGATGAATATTTAGGTCATTTTCGTCCTCCCTAGGCTTATTCTTGTCCAATTAGAGTTTTTAACCAATCTTGTGCATCCAATAGGTGTGTTTGTGTCATTGGATGAACATTTAGGTCATTTTCGTCCTCCCTAGTCTTATTCTTGTCCAATTAGGGTTTTAAGCAATCTTGTGCATCCAATAAGTTCATTTGTGTCATTGGATTTATATTTAGGTCATTTTCATCCTCCCTAGGCTTATTCTTGTCCAATTAGGGTTTCTAACCAATCTTGTGCATCCAATAGGTGTGTTTGTGTCATTGGATGAACATTTAGGTCATTTTCGTCCTCCCTAGGCTTATTCTTGTCCAATTAGGGTTTTTAACCAATCTTGTGCATCCAATAAGTTCATTTGTGTCATTGGATTAACATTTAGGTCAATTTCGTCCTTCCTAGGCTTATTCTTGTCCAATTAGGGTTTCTAACAAATCTTGTGCATCCAATAGGTGTTTTTGTGTCATTGGATGAACATTTAGGTCATTTTCGTCCTCCCTAGGCTTATTCTTGTCCAATTACGGTTTTTAACCAATCTTGTGCATCCAATAAGTTCATTTGTGTCATTGGATTAACATTTAGGTCATTTTCGTCCTTCCTAGGCTTATTCTTGTCCAATTAGGGTTTCTAACCAATCTTGTGCATCCAATAGGTGTGTTTGTGTCATTGGATGAACATTTAGGTCATTTTCGTCCTCCCTAGTCTTATTCTTGTCCAATTAGGGTTTTAAGCAATCTTGTGCATCCAATAAGTTCATTTGTGTCATTGGATGAATATTTAGGTCGTTTTCGTCCTCCCTAGGCTTATTCTTGTCCAATTAGGGTTTCTAACCAATCTTGTGCATCCAATAGGTGTGTTTGTGTCATTGGATGAACATTTAGGTCATTTTCGTCCTCCCTATGCTTATTCTTGTCCAATTAGGGATTTTAAGCAATCTTGTGCATCCAATATGTTCATTTGTGTCATTGGATGAACATTTAGGTCATTTTCGTCCTCCCAAGGCTTATTCTTGTCCAATTAGGGTTTGTAAACAATCTTGTGCATCCAATAGGTGTGTTTGTGTCATTGGATGAACATTTAGGTCATTTTCGTCCTCCCTAGGCTTATTCTTGTCCAATTAGGGTTTTTAACCAATCTTGTGCATCCAATAAGTTCATTTGTGTCATTGGATGTACATTTAGGTCATTTTCATCCTCCCTAGGCTTATTCTTGTCCAATTAGGGTTTCTAACCAATCTTGTGCATCCAATAGGTGTGTTTAGTCATTTGATGAACATTTAGGTCATTTTCGTCCTCCCTAGGCTTATTCTTGTCCAATTAGTGTTTTTAACCAATCTTCTGCATCCAATAGGTGTGTTTGTGTCATTGGGTGAACATTTAGGTCATTTTCGTCCTTCCTAGGCTTATTCTTGTCCAATTAGGGTTTCTAACCAATCTTGTGCATCCAATAGGTGTGTTTGTGTCATTGGATGAACATTTAGGTCATTTTCGTCCTCCCTAGGCTTATTCTTGTCCAATTAGGGTTTTTAACCAATCTTGTGCATCCAATAAGTTCATTTGTGTCATTGGGTGAACATTTAGGTCATTTTCGTCCTCCCTATGCTTATTCTTGTACAATTAGGGTTTTTAACCAATCTTGTGCATCCAACAGGTGTGTTTGTGTCATTGGATGAACATTTAGGTCATTGTCGTCCTCCCTATGCTTATTCTTGTCCAATTAGGGTTTCTAAACAATCTTGTGCATCCAATAGGTGTGTCTGTGTCATTGGGTGAACATTTGTGTCATTTTCGTCCTCCCAAGGCTTATTCTTGTTCAATTAGGGTTTCTAAACAATCTTGTGCATCCAATAGGTATGTTTGTGTCATTGGATGAACATTTAGGTCATTTTCGTCCTCCCTAGGCTTATTCTTGTCCAATTAGGGTTTTTAACCAATCTTGTGCATCCAATAGGTGTGTTTAGTCATTTGATGAACATTTAGGTCATTTTCGTCCTCCCTAGGCTTATTCTTGTCCAATTAGGGTTTCTAAACAATCTTGTGCATCCAATAGGTGTGTTTGTGTCATTCGATGAACATTTAGGTCATTTTCGTCCTTCTTAGGCTTATTCTTGTCCAATTAGGGTTTCTAACCAATCTTGTGCATCCAATAGGTGTGTTTGTGTCATTGGATGAACATTTAGGTCATTTTCGTCCTCCCTAGGCTTATTCTTGTCCAATTAGGGTTTTTAACCAATCTTGTGCATCCAATAAGTTCATTTGTGTCATTGGGTGAACATTTAGGTCATTTTCGTCCTCCGTAGGCTTATTCTTGTCCAATTAGGGTTTTTAACCAATCTTGTGCATCCAATAGGTGTGTTTGTGTCATTGGATGAACATTTAGGTCATTTTCGTCCTCCCTAGTCTTATTCTTGTCCAATTAGGGTTTTAAGCAATCTTGTGCTTCCAATAAGTTCATTTGTGTCATTGGATGAATATTTGGGTCATTTTCATCCTCCCTAGGCATATTCTTGTCCAATTAGGGTTTCTAACCAATCTTGTTCATCCAATAGGTGTGTTTGTGTCATTGGATGAACATTTAGGTCATTTTCGTCCTCCCTAGGCTTATTCTTGTCCAATTAGGGTTTCTAAACAATCTTGTGCATCCAATAGGTGTGTTTGTGTCATTGGATGAACATTTAGGTCATTTTCGTCCTCCCTAGGCTTATTCTTGTCCAATTAGGGTTTTTAACCAATCTTGTGCATCCAGTAGGTGTGTTTGTGTCATTGGATGAACATTTAGGTCATTGTCGTCGTCCCTAGGCTTATTCTTGTCCAATTAGGGTTTCTAACCAATCTTGTGCGTCCAATAGGTGTGTTTGTGTCATTGAATGAACATTTAGGTCATTTTCGTCCTCCCTATGCTTATTCTTATACAATTAGGGTTTTTAACCAATCTTGTGCATCCAATAGGTGTGTTTGTGTCATTGGATGAACATTTAGGTCATTTTCTTCCTCCCTAGGCTTATTCTTGTCCAATTAGGGTTTTTAAACAATCTTGTGCATCCAATATGTTCATTTGTGTCATTGGGTGAACATTTAGGTCATTTTCGTCCTCCCTAGGCTTATTCTTGTCCAATTAGGGTTTCTAACCAAGCTTGTGCATCCAATAGGTGTGTTTAGTCATTTGATGAACATTTAGGTTATTTTCGTCCGCCCCAGGCTTATTCTTGTCCAATTAGGGTTTCTAACCAATGTTGTGCATCCAATAGGTGTGTTTGTGTCATTGGATGAACATATAAGTCATTTTCGTCCTCCGTTGGCTTATTCTTGTCCAATTAGGGTTTTTAACCAATCTTGTGCATCCAATAGGTGTGTTTGTGTCATTGGATGAACATTTAGGTCATTTTCGTCCTCCCTAGGCTTATTCTTGTCCAATTAGGGTTTTTAACCAATCTTGTGCATCCAATAAGTTCATTTGTGTCATTGGATGAACATTTAGGTCATTTTCGTCCTCCCTAGGCTTATTCTTGTCTAATTAGGGTTTCTAACCAATCTTGTTCATCCAATAGGTGTGTTTAGTCATTTGATGAACATTTAGGTTATTTTCGTCCTCCTTAGGCTTATTCTTGTCCAATTAGGGTTTTTAACCAATCTTGTGCATCCAATAAGTTCATTTGTGTCATTGGATTAACATTTAGGTCATTTTCGTCCTCCCTAGGCATATTCTTGTCCATTTAAGCAATCTTGTGCTTCCAATAAGTTCATTTGTGTCATTGGATGAATATTTAGGTCATTTTCATCCTCCCTAGGCATATTCTTGTCCAATTAGGGTTTCTAACCTATCTTGTGCATCCAATAGGTGTGTTTGTGTCATTGGATGAACATTTAGGTCATTTTCGTCCTCCCTAGTCTTATTCTTGTCCAATTAGGGTTTTAAGCAATCTTGTGCATCCAATAAGTTCATTTGTGTCATTGGATGAATAGTTAGGTCATTTTCGTTCTCCCTAGGCTTATTCTTGTCAAATTAGGGTTTCTAACCAATCTTGTGCATCCAATAGGTGTGTTTGTGTCATTGGATGAATATTTTGGTTATTTTCGTCCTCCCTAGCCTTATTCTTGTCCAATTAGGGTTTTAAGCAATCTTGTGCATCCAATAAGTTCATTTGTGTCATTGGATGAATAGTTAGGTCATTTTCGTCCTCCCTATGCTTATTCTTGTCAAATTAGGGTTTCTAACCAATCGTGTGCATCCAATAGGTGTGTTTGTGTCATTGGATGAACATTTAGGTCATTTTCGTCCTCCCTAGTCTTATTCTTGTCCAATTAGGGTTTTAAGCAATCTTGTGCATCCAATAAGTTCATTTGTGTCATTGGATGAATAGTTAGGTCATTTTCGTTCTCCCTAGGCTTATTCTTGTCAAATTAGGGTTTCTAACCAATCTTGTGCATCCAATAGGTGTGTTTGTGTCATTGGATGAATATTTAGGTTATTTTCGTCCTCCCTAGCCTTATTCTTGTCCAATTAGGGTTTTAAGCAATCTTGTGCATCCAATAAGTTCATTTGTGTCATTGGATGAATAGTTAGGTCATTTTCGTCCTCCCTAAGCTTATTCTTGTCAAATTAGGGTTTCTAACCAATCGTGTGCATCCAATAGGTGTGTTTGTGTCATTGGATGAACATTTAGGTCATTTTCGTCCTCCCTAGTCTTATTCTTGTCCAATTAGGGTTTTAAGCAATCTTGTGCATCCAATAAGTTCATTTGTGTCATTGGATGAATAGTTAGGTCATTTTCGTTCTCCCTAGGCTTATTCTTGTCAAATTAGGGTTTCTAACCAATCGTGTGCATCCAATAGGTGTGTTTGTGTCATTGGATGAACATTTAGGTCATTTTCGTCCTCCCTAGGCTTATTCTTGTCCAATTAGGGTTTTTAACCAATCTTGTGCATCCAATAGGTTCATTTGTGTCATTGGATGAATAGTTAGGTCATTTTCGTCCTCCCTAGGCTTATTCTTGTCAAATTAGGGTTTCTAACCAATCGTGTGCATCCAATAGGTGTGTTTGTGTCATTGGATGAACATTTAGGTCATTTTCGTCCTCCCTAGGCTTATTCTTGTCCAATTAGGGTTTCTAAACAATCTTGTGCATCCAATAGGTGTGTTTGTGTCATTGGATGAACATTTAGGTCATTTTCGTCCTCCCTAGGCTTATTCTTGTCCAATTAGGGTTTTTAACCAATATTGAGCATCCAATAGGTGTTTTTGTGTCATTGGATGAACATTTAGGTCATTTTCATCCTCCCTAGGCTTATTCTTGTCCAATTAGGGTTTTTAACCAATCTTGTGCATCCAATAAGTTCATTTGTGTCATTGGATTAACATTTAGGTCATTTTCGTCCTCCCTAGGCTTATTCTTGTCCAATTATGGTTTCTAAACAATCTTGTGCATCCAATAGGTGTGTTTGTGTTATTGGGTGAACATTTAGGTCATTTTCATCCTCCCTAGGCTTATTCTTGTCCAATTAGGGTTTTTAACCAATCTTGTGCATCCAATAAGTTCATTTGTGTCATTGGATTAACATTTAGGTCATTTTCGTCCTCCCTAGGCTTATTCTTGTCCAATTAGGGTTTTTAACCAATCTTGTGCATCCAATAGGTGTGTTTGTGTCATTGGATGATCAATTAGGTGATTTTTGTCCTCCCTAGGCATATTATTTTCCAATTAGGGTTTTTAACCAATCTTGTGCATCCTATAATTGTGTTTGTGTCATTGGATGAACAATTAGGTCACTTTCGTCCTCCCTAGGCATATTCATGTCCAATTAGGGTTTTTAACCAATCTTGTGCATCCAATAGGTGTGTTTGTGTCATTGGATGATCAATTAGGTCATTTTCGTCCTCCCTAGGCATATTCTTGTCCAATTAGGGTTTTTAACCAATCTTGTGCATCCAATAAGTTTGTTTATGTCATTGAATTAATATTTCGGTCATTTCTGTCCTCCCTAGGTATATTCTTGTCCAATTAGGGTTTTTAACCAATCTTGTGCATCCAATAGGTGTGTTTGTGTCATTGGATGATCAATTAGGTCATTTTCGTCCTCCCTAGGCATATTCTTGTCCAATTAGGGTTTTTAACCAATCTTGTGCTTCTAATAGGTGTGCTTGTGTCATTGGATGATCAATTATGTCATTTTCGTCCTCCCTAGGCATATTCTTGTCCAATTAGGGTTTTTAACCAATCTTGTGCATCCAATAGGTGTGTTTGTGTCATTGGATGATCAATTAGGTCATTTTCGTCCTCCCTAGGCATATTCTTGTCCAATTAGGGTTTTTAACCAATCTTGTGCATCCAATTGGTGTGTTTGTTTCATTGGATGATCAATTAGGTCATTTTCATCCTCCCTAGGCTTATTCTTGTCCAATTAGGGTTTTTAACCAATCTTGTGCATCCGATAAGTTTGTTTGTGTCATTGAATTAATATTTAGGTCATTTTCGTCCTCCCTAGGCATATTCTTGTCCAATTTGGGTTTTTAACCAATCTTGTGCATCCAATAGGTGTGTTTGTGTCATTGGATGATCAATTAGGTCATTTTCGTCCTCCCTAGGCATATTCTTGTCCAATTAGGGTTTTTAACCAATCTTGTGCATCCAATAAGTTGAGTTGTGTCCTTGGATTAACATTTAGGTCATTTTCGTCCTGCCTAGGCTTATTCTTGTCCAATTAGGGTTTTTAACCAATCTTGTGCATCCAATAGGTGTGTTTGTGTCATTGGATGATCAATTAGGTCATTTTCGTCCTCCCTATGCTTATTCTTGTCCAATTAGGGTTTTTAACCAATCTTGTGCATCCAATAAGTTGAGTTGTGTCATTTGATTAACATTTTGGTCATTTTTGTCCTCCCTAGGCTTATTCTTGTCCAATTAGGGTTTTTAACCAATCTTGTGCATCCAATAGGTGTGTTTGTGTCATTGGATGATCAATTAGGTCATTTTCGTCCTCCCTAGGCATATTCTTGTCCAATTAGGGTTTTTAACCAATCTTGTGCATCCAATAGGTGTGTTTGTGTCATTGGATGATCAATTAGGTCATTTTCGTCCTCCCTAGGCTTATTCTTGTCCAATTAGGGTTTTTAACCAATCTTGTGCATCCAATAAGTTGAGTTGTGTCATTGGATTAATATTTAGGTCATTTTCGTTCTCCCTACGCTTATTTTTGTCCAATTAGGGTTTTTAACCAATCTTGTGCATCCAATAGGTGTGTTTGTGTCATTGGATGATCAATTAGGTCATTTTCGTCCTCCCTAGGCATATTCTTGTCCAATTAGGGTTTTTAACCAATCTTGTGCATCCAATAGGTGTGTTTGTGTCATTGGATGATCAATTAGGTCATTTTCGTCCTCCCTAGGCATATTCTTGTCCAATTAGGGTTTTTAACCAATCTTGTGCATCCAATAAGTTGAGTTGTGTCATTGGATTAACATTTATGTCATTTTCGTCCTCCCTAGGCTTATTCTTGTCCAATTAGGGTTTTTAACCAATCTTGTGCATCCAATAGGTATGTTTGTGTCATTGGATGATCAATTAGGTCATTTTCGTCCTCCCTAGGCTTAATCTTGCCCAATTAGGGTTTTTAACCAATCTTGTGCATCCAATAAGTTGAGTTGTGTCATTGGATTAACATTTAGGTCATTTTCGTCCTCCCTAGGCTTATTCTTGTCCAATTAGGGTTTTTAACCAATCTTGTGCATCCAATAAGTTCATTTGTGTCATTGGATTAACATTTAGGTCATTTTCGTCCTCCCTAGGCTTATTCTTGTCAAATTAGGGTTTCTAACCAATCGTGTGCATCCAATCGGTCTGTTTGTGTCATTGGATGAACATTTAGGTAATTTTCGTCCTCCCTAGGCGTATTCTTGTCCAATTAGGGTTTTTAACCAATCTTGTGCATCCAATAGGTGTGTTTGTGTCATTGGATGAACATTTAGGTCATTTTCGTCCTCCCTAGGCTTATTCTTGTCCAATTAGGGTTTTTAACCAATCTTGTGCATCCAATAAGTTCATTTGTGTCATTGGATGAACATTTAGGTCATTTTCGTCCTCCCTAGGCTTATTCTTGTCTAATTAGGGTTTCTAACCAATCTTGTTCATCCAATAAGTGTGTTTAGTCATTTGATGAACATTTAGGTTATTTTCGTCCTCCTTAGGCTTATTCTTGTCCAATTAGGGTTTTTAACCAATCTTGTGCATCCAATAAGTTCATTTGTGTCATTGGATTTACATTTAGGTCATTTTCGTCCTCCCTAGGCATATTCTTGTCCATTTAAGCAATCTTGTGCTTCCAATAAGTTCATTTGTGTCATTGGATGAATATTTAGGTCATTTTCATCCTCCCTAGGCATATTCTTGTCCAATTAGGGTTTCTAACCTATCTTGTGCATCCAATAGGTGTGTTTGTGTCATTGGATGAACATTTAGGTCATTTTCGTCCTCCCTAGTCTTATTCTTGTCCAATTAGGGTTTTAAGCAATCTTGTGCATCCAATAAGTTCATTTGTGTCATTGGATGAATAGTTAGGTCATTTTCGTTCTCCCTAGGCTTATTCTTGTCAAATTAGGGTTTCTAACCAATCTTGTGCATCCAATAGGTGTGTTTGTGTCATTGGATGAATATTTTGGTTATTTTCGTCCTCCCTAGCCTTATTCTTGTCCAATTAGGGTTTTAAGCAATCTTGTGCATCCAATAAGTTCATTTGTGTCATTGGATGAATAGTTAGGTCATTTTCGTCCTCCCTATGCTTATTCTTGTCAAATTAGGGTTTCTAACCAATCGTGTGCATCCAATAGGTGTGTTTGTGTCATTGGATGAACATTTAGGTCATTTTCGTCCTCCCTAGGCTTATTCTTGTCCAATTAGGGTTTTTAACCAATATTGAGCATCCAATAGGTGTTTTTGTGTCATTGGATGAACATTTAGGTCATTTTCATCCTCCCTAGGCTTATTCTTGTCCAATTAGGGTTTTTAACCAGTCTTGTGCATCCAATAAGTTCATTTGTGTCATTGGATTAACATTTAGGTCATTTTCGTCCTCCCTAGGCTTATTCTTGTCCAATTAGGGTTTCTAACCAATCTTGTGCATCCAATAGGTGTGTTTGTGTCATTGGATGAACATTTAGGTCATTTTCGTCCTCCCTAGGCTTATTTTTGTCCAATTAGGGTTTTTAACCAATCTTGTGCATCCAATAGGTGTGTTTGTGTCATTGGATGAACATTTAGGTCATTTTCGTCCTCCCTAGTCTTATTCTAGTCCAATTAGGGTTTTAAGCAATCTTGTGCATCCAATAAGTTCATTTGTGTCATTGGATGAATAGTTAGGTCATTTTCGTTCTCCCTAGGCTTATTCTTGTCAAATTAGGGTTTCTAACCAATCTTGTGCATCCAATAGGTGTGTTTGTGTCATTGGATGAACATTTAGGTCATTTTCGTCCTCCCTAGTCTTATTCTTGTCCAATTAGGGTTTTAAGCAATCTTGTGCTTCCAATAAGTTCATTTGTGTCATTGGATGAATAGTTAGGTCATTTTCGTTCTCCCTAGGCTTATTCTTGTCAAATTAGGGTTTCTAACCAATCTTGTGAATCCAATAGGTGTGTTTGTGTCATTGGATGAACATTTAGGTCATTTTCGTCCTCCCTAGTCTTATTCTTGTCCAATTAGGGTTTTAAGCAATCTTGTGCATCCAATAAGTTCATTTGTGTCATTGGATGAATACTTAGGTCATTTTCGTTCTCCCTAGGCTTATTCTTGTCAAATTAGGGTTTCTAACCAATCTTGTGCATCCAATAGGTGTGTTTGTGTCATTGGATGAACATTTAGGTCATTTTCGTCCTCCCTAGTCTTATTCTTGTCCAATTAGGGTTTTAAGCAATCTTGTGCTTCCAATAAGTTCATTTGTGTCATTGGATGAATATTTGGGTCATTTTCATCCTCCCTAGGCATATTCTTGTCCAATTAGGGTTTCTAACCAATCTTGTTCATCCAATAGGTGTGTTTGTGTCATTGGATGAACATTTAGGTCATTTTCGTCCTCCCTAGGCTTATTCTTGTCCAATTAGGGTTTTTAACCAATCTTGTGCATCCAGTAGGTGTGTTTGTGTCATTGGATGAACATTTAGGTCATTGTCGTCGTCCCTAGGCTTATTCTTGTCCAATTAGGGTTTCTAACCAATCTTGTGCGTCCAATAGGTGTGTTTGTGTCATTGGATGAACATTTAGGTCATTTTCGTCCTCCCTATGCTTATTCTTATACAATTAGGGTTTTTAACCAATCTTGTGCATCCAATAGGTGTGTTTGTGTCATTGGATGAACATTTAGGTCATTTTCTTCCTCCCTAGGCTTATTCTTGTCCAATTAGGGTTTTAAGCAATCTTGTGCTTCCAATAAGTTCATTTGTGTCATTGGATGAATATTTGGGTCATTTTCATCCTCCCTAGGCATATTCTTGTCCAATTAGGGTTTCTAACCAATCTTGTTCATCCAATAGGTGTGTTTGTGTCATTGGATGAACATTTAGGTCATTTTCGTCCTCCCTAGGCTTATTCTTGTCCAATTAGGGTTTTTAACCAATCTTGTGCATCCAATAGGTGTGTTTGTGTCATTGGATGAACATTTAGGTCATTTTCGTCCTCCCTAGGCTTATTCTTGTCCAATTAGGGTTTTTAACCAATCTTGTGCATCCAATAAGTTCATTTGTGTTATTGGATGAACATTTAGGTCATTTTCGTCCACCCTAGGCTTATTCTTGTCCAATTAGGGTTTCTAACTAATCTTGTGCATCCAATAAGTTCATTTGTGTCATTTGATGAACATTTAGGTCATTTTCGTCCTCCCTAGGCTTATTCTTGTCCAATTAGGGTTTCAAAGCAATCTTGTGCATCCAATAGGTGTGTTTGTGTCATTGGATGAACATTTATGTCATTTTCGTCCTCCCAAGGCTTATTCTTGTCCAATTAGGGTTTTTAACCAATCTTGTGCATCCAATAAGTTAATTTGTGTCATTGGATGAACATTTAGGTCATTTTCGTCCTCCCTAGTCTTATTCTTGTCCAATTAGGGTTTTAAGCCAATCTTGTGCATCCAATAAGTTCATTTGTGTCATTGGATTAACATTTAGGTCATTTTCGTCCACCCTAGGCTTATTCTTGTCCAATTAGGGTTTCTAACCAATCTTGTGCATCCAATAGGTGTGTTTGTGTCATTGGATGAACATTTAGGTCATTTTCGTCCTCCCTAGTCTTATTCTTGTCCAATTAGGGTTTTAAGCAATCTTGTGCATCCAATAAGTTCATTTGTGTCATTGGATGAATATTTAGGTCATTTTCGATCTTCCTAGGCATATTCTTGTCCAATTAGGGTTTCTAACCAATCTTGTGCATCCAATAGGTGTGTTTGTGTCATTGGATGAACATTTAGGTCATTTTCGTCCTCCCTAGGCTTATTCTTGTCCAATTAGGGTTTTTAACCAATCTTGTGCATCCAATAAGTTCATTTGTGTCATTGGATGAATAGTTAGGTCATTTTCGTCCTCCCTAGGCTTATTCTTGTCAAATTAGGGTTTCTAACAAATCGTGTGCATCCAATAGGTGTGTTTGTGTCATTGGATGAACATTTAGGTCATTTTCGTCCTCCCTAGGCTTATTCTTGTCCAATTAGGGTTTTTAACCAATCTTGTGCATCCAATAAGTTCATTTGTGTCATTGGATGAACATTTAGGTCATTTTCGTCCTCCCTAGGATTATTCTTGTCCAATTAGGGTTTCTAAACAATCTTGTGCATCCAATAGGTGTGTTTGTGTCATTGGATGAACATTTAGGTCATTTTCGTCCTCCCTAGGCTTATTCTTGTCCAATTAGGGTTTTTAACCAATCTTGTGCATCCAATAAGTTCATTTGTGTCTTTGGATGAACATTTAAGTCATTTTCATCCTCCCTAGGCTTATTCTTGTCCAATTAGGGTTTTTAACCAATCTTGTACATCCAATAAGTTCATTTGTGTCATTGGATGAACATTTAGGTCATTTTTGTCCTCCCTAGGCTTATTCTTGTCCAATTAGGGTTTTTAACCAATCTTGTGCATCCAATAAGTTCATTTGTGTCATTGGATTAACATTTAGGTCATTTTCGTCCTCCCTAGGCTTATTCTTGTCCAATTAGGGTTTCTAACCAATCTTGTGCATCCAATAGGCGTGTTTGTGTCATTGGATGAACATTTAGGTCATTTTCGTCCTCCCTAGGCTTATTCTTGTCCAATTAGGGTTTCTAACCAATCTTGTGCATCCAATAAGTTCATTTGTGTCATTGGATTAACATTTAGGTCATTTTCGTCATCCCTAGGCTTATTCTTGTCCAATTAGGGTTTTTAACCAATCTTGTGCATCCAAAAAGTTCATTTGTGTCATTGGATTAACATTTAGGTCATTTTCGTCCTTCCTAGGCTTATTCTTGTCCAATTAGGGTTTCTAACCAATCTTGTGCATCCAATAGGTGTGTTTGTGTCATTGGATGAACATTTAGGTCATTTTCGTCCTCCCTAGGCTTATTCTTGTCCAATTAGGGTTTTTAACCAATCTTGTGCATCCAATAAGTTCATTTGTGTCATTGGATAAACATTTAGGTCATTTTCGTCCTCCCTAGGCTTATTCTTGTCCAATTAGGGTTTCTAACCAATCTTGTGCATCCAATAGGTATGTTTGTGTCATTGGATAAACATTTAGGTCATTTTCGTCCTCCCTAGGCTTATTCTTGTCCAATTAGGGTTTTTAACCAATCTTGTGCATCCAATAGGTGTGTTTGTGTCATTGGATGAACATTTAGGTCATTTTCGTCCTCCCTAGGCTTATTCTTGTCCAATTAGGCTTTCTAACCAATCTTGTGCATCCAATAGGTGTGTTTGTGTCATTGGATGAACATTTAGGTCATTTTCGTCCTCCCTAGGCTTATTCTTGTCCAATTAGGGTTTTTAACCAATCTTGTGCATCCAATAAGTTCATTTGTGTCATTGGATGAACATTTAGGTCATTTTCGTCCACCCTAGTCTTATTCTTGTCCAATTAGGGTTTTAAGCAATCTTGTGCATCCAATAAGTTCATTTGTGTCATTGGATGAACATTTAGGTCATTTTCGTCCTCCCTAGTCTTATTCTTGTCCAATTAGGGTGTTAAGCAATCTTGTGCATCCAATAAGTTCATTTGTGTCATTGGATTAACATTTAGGTCATTTTCGTCCTTCCTAGGCTTATTCTTGTCCAATTAGGGTTTCTAACCAATCTTGTGCATCCAATAGGTGTGTTTGTGTCATTGGATGAACATTTAGGTCATTTTCGTCCTCCCTAGGCTTATTCTTGTCCAATTAGGGTTTTTAACCAATCTTGTGCATCCAATAAGTTCATTTGTGTCATTGGATGAACGTTTAGGTCATTTTCGTCCTCCAAAGGCTTATTCTTGTCCAATTAGGGTTTCTAACCAATCTTGTGCATCCAATAGGTGTGTTTGTGTCATTGGATGAACATTTAGGTCATTTTCGTCCTCCCTAGGCTTATTCTTGTCCAATTAGGGTTTTTAACCAATCTTGTGCATCCAATAAGTTCATTTGTGTCATTGGGTGAACATTTAAGTCATTTTCGTCCTCCCTAGGCTTATTCTTGTCCAATTAGGGTTTCTAACCAATCTTGTGCATCCAATAGGTGTGTTTAGTCATTTGATAAACATTTAGGTCATTTTCGTCCTCCCTAGGCTTATTCTTGTCCAATTAGGGTTTTTAACCAATCTTGTGCATCCAATATGTTCATTTGTGTCATTGGATGAACATTTAGGTCATTTTCGTCCTCCCTATGCTTATTCTTGTCCAATTAGGGTTTTTAAACAATCTTGTGCATCCAATAGGTGTGTTTGTGTCATTGGATGAACATTTAGGTCATTTTCGTCCTCCCTAGGCTTATTCTTGTCCAATTAGGGTTTTTAACCAATATTGAGCATCCAATAGGTGTTTTTGTGTCATTGGATGAACATTTAGGTCATTTTCATCCTCCCTAGGCTTATTCTTGTCCAATTAGGGTTTTTAACCAATCTTGTGCATCCAATAAGTTCATTTGTGTCATTGGATTAACATTTAGGTCATTTTCGTCCTCCCTAGACTTATTCTTGTCCAATTAGGGTTTCTAACCAATCTTGTGCATCCAATAGGTGTGTTTGTGTCATTGGATGAACATTTAGGTCATTTTCGTCATCCCTAGGCTTATTTTTGTCCAATTAGGGTTTTTAACCAATCTTGTGCATCCAATAAGTTCAATTGTTTCATTGGATGAACATTTAGGTCATTTTCGTCCTCCCTAGGCTTATTCTTGTCCCATTAGGGTTTTTAACCAATCTTGTGCATCCAATAAGTTCAATTGTGTCATTGGATGAACATTTAGGTCATTTTCGTCTTCCCTAGGCTTATTCTTGTCCAATTAGGGTTTTTAACCAATCTTGTGCATCCAATATGTTCATTTGTGTCATTGGATGAACATTTAGGTCATTTTCGTCCTCCCTATGCTTATTCTTGTCCAATTAGGGTTTTTAAACAATCTTGTGCATCCAATAGGTGTGTTTGTGTCATTGGATGAACATTTAGGTCATTTTCGTCCTCCCTAGGCTTATTCTTGTCCAATTAGGGTTTTTAACGAATCTTGTGCATCCAATAAGTTCATTTGTGTCATTGGATGAACATTTAGGTCATTTTCGTCCTCCCTAGGCTTATTCTTGTCTAATTAGGGTTTCTAACCAATCTTGTTCATCCAATAGGTGTGTTTAGTCATTTGATGAACATTTAGGTTATTTTCGTCCTCCTTAGGCTTATTCTTGTCCAATTAGGGTTTTTAACCAATCTTGTGCATCCAATAAGTTCATTTGTGTCATTGGATTAACAATTAGGTCATTTTCGTCCTCCTTAGGCTTATTCTTGTCCAATTAGGGTTTCTAACCAATCTTGTTCATCCAAAAGGTGTGTTTAGTCATTTGATGAACATTTAGGTTATTTTCGTCCTCCCTAGGCTTATTCTTGTCCAATTAGGGTTTTTAACCAATCTTGTGCATCCAATAAGTTCATTTGTGTCATTGGATGAATATTTAGGTCATTTTCATCCTCCCAAGGCATATTCTTGTCCAATTAGGGTTTCTAATCAATCTTGTGCATCCAATAGGTGTGTTTGTGTCATTGGATGAACATTTAGGTCATTTT
Source organism: Cicer pinnatifidum (assembly GCA_037974775.1). Lineage (NCBI taxonomy): Eukaryota > Viridiplantae > Streptophyta > Magnoliopsida > Fabales > Fabaceae > Cicer > Cicer pinnatifidum. The sequence continues at coordinate 128,720 of JBBPBR010000438.1, forward strand.
CGTCCTCCCTAGTCTTATTCTTGTCCAATTAGGGTTTTCAGCAATCTTGTGCATCCAATAAGTTCATTTGTGTCATTGGATGAATAGTTAGGTCATTTTCGTCCTCCCTAGGCTTATTCTTGTCCAATTAGGGTTTCTAAACAATCTTGTGCATCCAATAGGTGTGTTTGTGTCATTGGATGAACATTTAGGTCATTTTCGTCCTCCCTATGCTTATTCTTGTCCAATTAGGGTTTTTAACCAATCTTGTGCATCCAATAGGTGTGTTTTTGTCATTGGATGAACATTTAGGTCATTTTCGTCCTCCCTAGGCCTTTTCTTGTCCAACTAGGGTTTCTTACCAATCTTGTGCATCCAATAGGTGTGTTTGTGTCATTGGATGAACATTTAGGTCATTTTCGTCCTCCCTAGGCTTATTCTTGTCCAATTAGGGTTTTTAACCAATCTTGTGCATCCAATAAGTTCATTTGTGTCATTGGATTAACATTTAGGTCATTTTCGTCCTTCCTAGGCTTATTCTTGTCCAATTAGGGTTTCTAACCAATCTTGTGCATCCAATAGGTGTGTTTGTGTCATTGGATGAACATTTAGGTCATTTTCGTCCTCCCTAGGCTTATTCTTGTCCAATTGGGGTTTTTAACTAATCTTGTGCATCCAATAAGTTCATTTGTGTCATTGGATTAACATTTAGGTCATTTTCGTCCTTCCTAGGCTTATTCTTGTCCAATTAGTGTTTCTAACCAATCTTGTGCATCCAATAGGTGTGTTTGTGTCATTGGATGAACATTTAGGTCATTTTCGTCCTCCCTAGGCTTATTCTTGTCCAATTAGGGTTTTTAACCAATCTTGTGCATCCAATAAGTTCATTTGTGTCATTGGATTAACATTTAGGTCATTTTCGTCCTTCCTAGGCTTATTCTTGTCCAATTAGGGTTTCTAACCAATCTTGTGCATCCAATAGGTGTGTTTGTGTCATTGGATGAACATTTAGGTCATTTTCGTCCTCCCTAGGCTTATTCTTGTCCAATTAGGGTTTCTAAACAATCTTGTGCATCCAATAGGTGTGTTTGTGTCATTGGATGAACATTTAGGTCACTTTCGTCCTCCCTAAGCTTATTCTTGTCCAATTAGGGTTTTAAGGAATCTTGTGCATCCAATAAGTTGATTTGTGTCATTGGATGAATATTTAGGTCATTTTCGTCCTCCCTAGGCTTATTCTTGTGCAATTAGGGTTTCTAACCAATCTGGTGCATCCAATAGGTGTGTTTGTGTCATTGGATGAACATTTAGGTCATTTTCGTCCTCCTTATGCTTATTCTAGTCCAATTAGGGTTTTTAACCAATCTTGTGCATCCAATAGGTGTGTTTGTGTCATTGGATGAACATTTAGGTCATTTTCGTCCTCCCTAGTCTTATTCTTGTCCAATTAGGGTTTTAAGCAATCTTGTGCATCCAATAAGTTCATTTGTGTCATTGGATGAATATTTAGGTCATTTTCGTCCTCCCTAGGCTTATTCTTGTCCAATTAGGGTTTCTAACCAATCTTGTGCATCCAACAGGTGTGTTTGTGTCATTGGTTGAACATTTAGGTCATTTTCGTCCTCCCTATGCTTATTCTTGTCCAATTAGGGTTTTTAACCAATCTTGTGCATCCAATAGGTGTGTTTGTGTCATTGGATGAACATTTAGGTCATTTTCGTCCTCCCTAGGCTTATTCTTGTCCAATTAGGGTTTTTAACCAATCTTGTGCATCCAATAAGTTCATTTGTGTCATTGGGTGAACATTAGGTCATTTTCGTCCTCCCTAGGCTTATTCTTGTCCAATTAGGGTTTCTAACCAATCTTGTGCATCCAATAGGTGTGTTTAGTCATTTGATGAACATTTAGGTTATTTTCGTCCTCCCTAGGCTTATTCTTGTCCAATTAGGGTTTTTATCCAATCTTGTGCATCCAATAAGTTCATTTGTGTCATTGGATTAACATTTAGGTCATTTTCGTCCTCCCTTATCTTATTCTTGTCCAATTAGGGTTTCTAACCAATCTTGTGCATCCAATAGGTGTGTTTGTGTCATTGGATGAACATTTAGGTCATTTTCGTCCTCCCTAGGCTTATTCTTGTCCAATTAGGGTTTTTAACCAATCTTGTGCATCCAATAAGTTCATTTGTGTCATTGGATGAACATTTAGGTCATTTTCGTCCTCCCTATGCATATTCTTATCCAATTATGGTTTTTAACCAATCTTGTGCATCCAATAGGTGTGTTTGTGTCATTGGATGAACATTTAGGTCATTTTCGTCCTCCCTAGGCTTATTCTTGTCCAATTAGGGTTTTTAACCAATCTTGTGCATCCAATAAGTTCATTTGTGTCATTGGATAAACATTTAGGTCATTTTCGTCCACCCTAGGCTTATTCTTGTCCAATTAGGGTTTTTAACCATTCTTGTGCATCCAATAGGTGTGTTTGTGTCATTGGATGAACATTTAGGTCATTTTCGTCCTCCCTAGGCTTATTCTTGTCCAATTAGGGTTTTTAACCAATCTTGTGCATCCAATAAGTTCATTTGTGTCATTGGATTAACATTTAGCTCATTTTCGTCCTTCCTAGGCTTATTCTTGTTCAATTAGGGTTTCTAACCAATCTTGTGCATCCAATAGGTGTGTTTGTGTCATTGGATGAACATTTAGGTCATTTTCGTCCTCCCTAGGCTTATTCTTGTCCAATTAGGGTTTCTAAACAATCTTGTGCATCCAATAGGTGTGTTTGTGTCATTGGATGAACATTTAGGTCATATTCGTCTTCCCTATGCTTATTCTTATACAATTAGGGTTTTTAACCAATCTTGTGCATCCAATAGATGTGTTTGTGTCATTGGATGAACATTTAGGTCATTTTCGTCCTCCCTAGGCTTATTCTTGTCCAATTAGGGTTTTTAATCAATCTTGTGCATCCAATAAGTTCATTTGTGTCATTGGATTAACATTTAGGTCATTTTTGTCCTCCCTAGGCTTATTCTTGTCCAATTAGGGTTTTTAACCAATCTTGTGCGTCCAATAGGTGTGTTTGTGTCATTGGATGAACATTTAGGTCATTTTCGTCCTCCCTAGGCTTATTCTTGTCCAATTAGGGTTTCTAAACAATCTTGTGCATCCAATAGGTGTGTTTGTGTCATTGGATGAACATTTAGGTCATTTTCGTCCTCCCTAAGCTTATTCTTGTCCAATTAGGGTTTCTAACCAATCTTGTGCATCCAATAGGTGTGTTTAGTCATTTGGTGAACATTTAGGTCATTTTCGTCCTCCCTAGGCTTATTCTTGTCCAATTAGGGTTTTTAACCAATCTTGTGCATCCAATATGTTCATTTGTGTCATTGGATGAACATTTAGGTCATTTTCGTCCTCCCTATGCTTATTCTTGTCCAATTAGGGTTTTTAAACAATCTTGTGCATCCAATAGGTGTGTTTGTGTCATTGGATGAACATTTAGGTCATTTTCGTCCTCCCTAGGCTTATTCTTGTCCAATTAGGGTTTTTAACCAATATTGAGCATCCAATAGGTGTTTTTGTGTCATTGGATGAACATTTAGGTCATTTTCATCCTCCCTAGGCTTATTCTTGTCCAATTAGGGTTTTTAACCAATCTTGTGCATCCAATAAGTTCATTTGTGTCATTGGATTAACATTTAGGTCATTTTCGTCCTCCCTAGACTTATTCTTGTCCAATTAGGGTTTCTAACCAATCTTGTGCATCCAATAGGTGTGTTTGTGTCATTGGATGAACATTTAGGTCATTTTCGTCATCCCTAGGCTTATTTTTGTCCAATTAGGGTTTTTAACCAATCTTGTGCATCCAATAAGTTCAATTGTTTCATTGGATGAACATTTAGGTCATTTTCGTCCTCCCTAGGCTTATTCTTGTCCCATTAGGGTTTTTAACCAATCTTGTGCATCCAATAAGTTCAATTGTGTCATTGGATGAACATTTAGGTCATTTTCGTCTTCCCTAGGCTTATTCTTGTCCAATTAGGGTTTTTAACCAATCTTGTGCATCCAATATGTTCATTTGTGTCATTGGATGAACATTTAGGTCATTTTCGTCCTCCCTATGCTTATTCTTGTCCAATTAGGGTTTTTAAACAATCTTGTGCATCCAATAGGTGTGTTTGTGTCATTGGATGAACATTTAGGTCATTTTCGTCCTCCCTAGGCTTATTCTTGTCCAATTAGGGTTTTTAACGAATCTTGTGCATCCAATAAGTTCATTTGTGTCATTGGATGAACATTTAGGTCATTTTCGTCCTCCCTAGGCTTATTCTTGTCTAATTAGGGTTTCTAACCAATCTTGTTCATCCAATAGGTGTGTTTAGTCATTTGATGAACATTTAGGTTATTTTCGTCCTCCTTAGGCTTATTCTTGTCCAATTAGGGTTTTTAACCAATCTTGTGCATCCAATAAGTTCATTTGTGTCATTGGATTAACAATTAGGTCATTTTCGTCCTCCTTAGGCTTATTCTTGTCCAATTAGGGTTTCTAACCAATCTTGTTCATCCAAAAGGTGTGTTTAGTCATTTGATGAACATTTAGGTCATTTTCGTCCTCCCTAGGCTTATTCTTGTCCAATTAGGGTTTCTAAACAATCTTGTGCATCCAATAGGTGTGTTTGTGTCATTGGATGAACATTTAGGTCATTTTCGTCCTCCCTATGCTTATTCTTGTCCAATTAGGGTTTTTAACCAATCTTGTGCATCCAATAGGTGTGTTTGTGTCATTGGGTGAACATTTAGGTCATTTTCGTCCTCCCTAGGCTTATTCTTGTCCAATTAGGGTGTTTAACCAATCTTGTGCATCCAATAAGTTCATTTGTGTCATTGGGTGAACATTTAGGTCATTTTCGTCCTCCGTAGGCTTATTCTTGTCCAATTAGGGTTTTTAACCAATCTTGTGCATCCAATAGGTGTGTTTGTGTCATTGGATGAACATTTAGGTCATTTTCGTCCTCCCTAGTCTTATTCTTGTCCAATTAGGGTTTTAAGCAATCTTGTGCTTCCAATAAGTTCATTTGTGTCATTGGATGAATATTTGGGTCATTTTCATCCTCCCTAGGCATATTCTTGTCCAATTAGGGTTTCTAACCAATCTTGTTCATCCAATAGGTGTGTTTGTGTCATTGGATGAACATTTAGGTCATTTTCGTCCTCCCTAGTCTTATTCTTGTCCAATTAGGGTTTTAAGCAATCTTGTGCATCCAATAAGTTCATTTGTGTCATTGGATGAATAGTTAGGTCATTTTCGTCCTCCCTAGGCTTATTCTTGTCCAATTAGGGTTTCTAAACAATCTTGTGCATCCAATAGGTGTGTTTGTGTCATTGGATGAACATTTAGGTCATTTTCGTCCTCCGTAGGCTTATTCTTGTCCAATTAGAGTTTTTAACCAATCTTGTGCATCCAATAGGTGTGTTTGTGTCATTGGATGAACATTTAGGTCATTTTCGTCCTCCCTAGTCTTATTCTTGTCCAATTAGGGTTTTAAGCAATCTTGTGCTTCCAATAAGTTCATTTGTGTCATTGGATGAATATTTGGGTCATTTTCATCCTCCCTAGGCATATTCTTGTCCAATTAGGGTTTCTAACCAATCTTGTTCATCCAATAGGTGTGTTTGTGTCATTGGATGAACATTTAGGTCATTTTCGTCCTCCCTAGTCTTATTCTTGTCCAATTAGGGTTTTAAGCAATCTTGTGCTTCCAATAAGTTCATTTGTGTCATTGGATGAATATTTGGGTCATTTTCATCCTCCCTAGGCATATTCTTGTCCAATTAGGGTTTCTAACCAATCTTGTTCATCCAATAGGTGTGTTTGTGTCATTGGATGAACATTTAGGTCATTTTCGTCCTCCCTAGGCTTATTCTTGTCCAATTAGGGTTTTTAACCAATCTTGTGCATCCAGTAGGTGTGTTTGTGTCATTGGATGAACATTTAGGTCATTGTCGTCGTCCCTAGGCTTATTCTTGTCCAATTAGGGTTTCTAACCAATCTTGTGCGTCCAATAGGTGTGTTTGTGTCATTGGATGAACATTTAGGTCATTTTCGTCCTCCCTATGCTTATTCTTATACAATTAGGGTTTTTAACCAATCTTGTGCATCCAATAGGTGTGTTTGTGTCATTGGATGAACATTTAGGTCATTTTCTTCCTCCCTAGGCTTATTCTTGTCCAATTAGGGTTTTAAGCAATCTTGTGCTTCCAATAAGTTCATTTGTGTCATTGGATGAATATTTGGGTCATTTTCATCCTCCCTAGGCATATTCTTGTCCAATTAGGGTTTCTAACCAATCTTGTTCATCCAATAGGTGTGTTTGTGTCATTGGATGAACATTTAGGTCATTTTCGTCCTCCCTAGGCTTATTCTTGTCCAATTAGGGTTTTTAACCAATCTTGTGCATCCAATAAGTTCATTTGTGTCATTGGATTAACATTTAGGTCATTTTCGTCCTCCCTAGGCTTATTCTTGTCCAATTAGGGCTTCTAACCAATCGTGTGCATCCAATAGGTGTGTTTGTGTCATTGGATGAACATTTAGGTCATTTTCGTCCTCCCTAGGCTTATTCTTGTCCAATTAGGGTTTCTAACCAATCTTGTGCATCCAATAGGTGTGTTTGTGTCATTGGATGAACATTTAGGTCATTTTCGTCCTCCCTAGGCTTATTCTTTTCCAATTAGGGTTTTTAACCAATCTTGTGCATCCAATAAGTTCATTTGTGTCATTGGATTAACATTTAGGTCATTTTCGTCCTCCCTAGGCTTATTCTTGTCCAATTAGGGTTTCTAACCAATCTTGTGCATCCAATAGGTGTGTTTAGTCATTTGATCAACATTTAGGTCATTTTCGTCCTCCCTAGGCTTATTCTTGTCCAATTAGGGTTTTTAACCAATCTTGTGCATCCAATAAGTTCATTTGTGTCATTGGATGAACATTTAGGTCATTTTCGTCCTCCCTAGGCTTATTCTTGTCCAATTAGGGTTTTTAACCAATCTTGTGCATCCAATAGGTGTGTTTGTGTCATTGGATGAACATTTAGGTCATTTTCGTCCTCCCTAGGCTTATTCTTGTCCAATTAGGGTTTTTAACCAATCTTGTGCATCCAATAAGTTCATTTGTGTCATTGGATAAACATTTAGGTCATTTTCGTCCACCCTAGGCTTATTCTTGTCCGATTAGGGTTTTTAAGCAATCTTGTGCATCCAAATAAGTTCATTTGTGTCATTGGATAAACATTTAGGTCATTTTCGTCCCCCCTAGGCTTATTCTTGTCCAATTAGGGTTTTTAACCAATCTTGTGCATCCAATAGGTGTGTTTGTGTCATTGGATGAACATTTAGGTCATTTTCGTCCTCCCTAGGCTTATTCTTGTCCAATTAGGGTTTTTAACCAATCTTGTGCATCCAATAAGTTCATTTGTGTCATTGGATAAACATTTAGGTCATTTTCGTCCTCCCAAGGCTTATTCTTTTCCAATTAGGGTTTTTAACCAATCTGGTGCATCCAATAGGTGTGTTTGTGTCATTTGATGAACATTTAGGTCATTTTCGTCCTCCCTATGGTTATTCTTGTCCAATTAGGGTGTTTAACCAATCTTGTGCATCCAATAGGTGTGTTTGTGTCATTGGATGAACATTTAGGTCATTTTCGTCCTCCCTAGGCTTATTCTTGTCCAATTAGGGTTTTTAACCAATCTTGTGCATCCAATAAGTTCATTTGTGTCATTGGGTGAACATTTAGGTCGTTTTCGTCCTCCCTAGGCTTATTCTTGTCCAATTAGGGTTTCTAACCAATCTTGTGCATCCTATAGGTGTGTTTAGTCATTGGATGAACATTTAGGTTATTTTCGTCCTCCCTAGGCTTATTCTTGTCCAATTAGGGTTTTTAACCAATCTTGTGCATCCAATAAGTTCATTTGTGTCATTGGATTAACATTTAGGTCATTTTCGTCCTCCCTAGGCTTATTCTTGTCCAATTAGGGTTTCTAACCAATCTTGTGCATTCAATAGGTGTGTTTGTGTCATTGGATGAACATTTAAGTCATTTTCGTCCTCCCTAGGCTTATTCTTGTCCAATTAGGGTTTTTAACCAATCTTGTGCATCCAATAAGTTCAATTGTGTCATTGGAAGAACATTTAGGTCATTTTCATCCTCCCTAGGCTTATTCTTGTCCCATTAGGGTTTTTAACCAATCTTGTGCATCCAATAAGTTCAATTGTGTCATTGGATGAACATTTAGGTCATTTTCGTCTTCCCTAGGCTTATTCTTGTCCAATTAGGGTTTTTAACCAATCTTGTGCATCCAATATGTTCATTTGTGTCATTGGATGAACATTTAGGTCATTTTCGTCCTCCCTAGGCTTATTCTTGTCCAATTAGGGTTTTTAAACAATCTTGTGCATCCAATAGGTGTGTTTGTGTCATTGGATGAACATTTAGGTCATTTTCGTCCTCCCTAGGCTTATTCTTGTCCAATTAGGGTTTTTAATCAATCTTGTGCATCCAATAAGTTCATTTGTGTCATTGGATTAACATTTAGGTCATTTTCGTCCTCCCTAGTCTTATTCTTGTCCAATTAGGGTTTTTAACCTATCTTGTGCATCCAATAGGTGTGTTTGTGTCATTGGATGAACATTTAGGTCATTTTCGTCCTCCCTAGGCTTATTCTTGTCCAATTAGGGTTTCTAACCAATCTTGTGCATCCAATAGGTGTGTTTGTGTCATTGGATGAACATTTAGGTCATTTTCGTCCTCCCTAGGCTTATTCTTGTCCAATTAGGGTTTTTAACCAATCTTGTGCATCCAATAAGTTCATTTGTGTCATTGAATAAACATTAAGGTCATTTTCGTCAACCCTAGGCTTATTCTTGTCCAATTAGGGTTTTTAACCAATCTTGTGCATCCAATAGGTGTCTTTTTGTGTCATTGGATGAACATTTAGGTCATTTTCGTCCTCCCTAGGCTTATTCTTGTCCAATTAGGGTTTCTAACCAATCTTGTGCATCCAATAGGTGTATTTGTGTCATTGGATGAACATTTAGGTCATTTTCGTCCTCCCTAGGCTTATTCTTGTCCAATTAGGGTTTCTAAGCATTCTTGTGCATCCAATAGGTGTGTTTGTGTCATTGGATGAACATTTAGGTCATTTTCGTCCTCCCTAGGCTTATTCTTGTCCAATTAGGGTTTTTAACCAATCTTGTGCATCCAATAAGTTCATTTGTGTCATTGGATGAACATTTAGGTTATTTTCGTCCTCCCTAGGCTTATTCTTGTCCAAGTAGGGTTTTTCACCAATCTTGTGCATCCAATAAGTTCATTTGTGTCATTGGATTAACATTTAGGTCATTTTCGTCCTCCCTAGGCTTATTCTTGTCCAATTAGGGTTTCTAACCAATCTTGTGCATCCAATAGGTGTGTTTGTGTCATTGGATGAACATTTAGGTCATTTTCGTCCTCCCTAGGCTTATTTTTGTCCAATTAGGGTTTTTAACCAATCTTGTTCATCCAATAAGTTCATTTGTGTCAGTGGATGAACATTTAGGTCATTTTCGTCCTCCCTAGGCTTATTCTTGTCCAATTAGGGTTTTTAACCAATCTTGTGCATCCAATAGGTGTGTTTGTGTCATTGGATGAACATTTAGGTCATTTTCGTCCTCCCTAGGCTTATTCTTGTACAATTAGGGTTTTTAACCAATCTTGTGCATCCAATAAGTTCATTTGTGTCATTGGATTAACATTTAGGTCATTTTCGTCCTCCCTAGGCTTATTCTTGTCCAATTAGGGTTTCTAACCAATCTTGTGCATCCAATAGGTGTGTTTGTGTCATTGGATGAACATTTAGGTCATTTTCGTCCTCCCTAGGCTTATTCTTGTCCAATTAGGGTTTTTAACCAATCTTGTGCATCCAATAAGTTCATTTGTGTCTTTGGGTGAACATTTAGGTCATTTTCGTCCTTCCTAGGCTTATTATTGTCCAATTAGGGTTTCTAACCAATCTTGTGCATCCAATAGGTGTGTTTAGTCATTTGATGAACATTTAGGTTATTTTCGTCCTCCCTAGGCTTATTCTTGTCCAATTAGGGTTTTTAACCAATCTTGTGCATCCAATAAGTTCATTTGTGTCATTGGATTAACATTTAGGTCATTTTCGTCCTCCCTAGGCTTATTCTTGTCCAATTAGGGTTTCTAACCAATCTTGTGCATCCAATAGGTGTGTTTGTGTCATTGGATGAACATTTAGGTCATTTTCGTCCCCGCTAGGCTTATTCTTGTCCAATTAGGGTTTTTAACCAATCTTGTGCATCCAATCAGTTCATTTGTGTCATTGGATTAACATTTAGGTCATTTTCGTCCTCCCTAGGCTTATTCTTGTCCAATTAGGGTTTCTAACCAATCTTGTGCATCCAATAGGTGTGTTTAGTCATTTGATGAACATTTAGGTTATTTTCGTCCTCCCTAGGCTTATTCTTGTCCAATTAGGGTTTTTAACCAATCTTGTGCATCCAATAGGTGTGTTTGTGACATTGGATGAACATTTAGGTCATTTTCGTCCTCCCTAGGCTTATTCTTGTCCCATTAGGGTTTTTAACCAATCTTGTGCATCCAATAAGTTCAATTGTGTCATTGGATGAACATTTAGGTCATTTTCGTCCTCCGTTGGCTTATTCTTGTCCAATTATGGTTTTTAACCAATCTTGTGCATCCAACATGTTCATTTGTGTCATTAGATGAACATCTAGGTCATTTTCGTCCTCCCTAGGCTTATTCTTGTCCAATTAGGGTTTCTAAACAATCTTGTGCATCCAATAGGTGTGTTTGTGTCATTGGATGAGCATTTAGGTCATTTTCGTCCTCCCTATGCTTATTCTTGTCCAATTAGGGTTTTTAACCAATCTTGTGCATCCAATAGGTGTGTTTAGTCATTTGATGAACATTTAGATTATTTTCGTCCTCCCTAGGCTTATTCTTGTCCAATTAGGGTTTTTAACCAATCTTGTGCATCCAATAAGTTCATTTGTGTCATTGGATTAACATTTAGGTCATTTTCATCCTCCCTAGGCTTATTCTTGTCCAATTAGGGTTTCTAACCAATCTTGTGCATCCAATAGGTGTGTTTGTGTCATTGGATGAACATTTAGGTCATTTTCGTCCTCCGTAGGCTTATTCTTGTCCAATTAGGGTTTTTAACCAATCTTGTGCATCCAATAAGTTCATTTGTGTCATTGGATGAACTTTTAGGTCATTTTCGTCCTCCCAAGGCTTATTCTTGTCCAATTAGGGTTTCTAACCGATCTTGTGCATCCAATAGGTGTGTTTGTGTCATTGGATGAACATTTAGGTCATTTTCGTCCTCCCTAGTCTTATTATTGTCCAATTAGGGTTTTAAGCAATCTTGTGCTTCCAATAAGTTCATTTGTGTCATTGGATGAATATTTAGGTCATTTTCATCCTCCCTAGGCATATTCTTGTCCAATTAGGGTTTCTAACCAATCTTGTGCATCCAATAGGTCTGTTTGTGTCATTGGATGAACATTTAGGTCATTTTCGTCCTGCCTAGTCTTATTCTTGTCCAATTAGGGTTTTAAGCAATCTTGTGCATCCAATAAGTTCATTTGTGTCATTGGATGAATAGTTAGGTCATTTTCGTCCTCCCTAGGCTTATTCTTGTCCAATTAGGGTTTCTAAACAATCTTGTGCATCCAATAGGTGTGTTTGTGTCATTGGATGAATAGTTAGGTCATTTTCGTCCTCCCTAGTCTTATTCTTGTCCAATTAGGGTTTCTAAACAATCTTGTGCATCCAATAGGTGTGTTTGTGTCATTGGATGAATATTTAGGTCATTTTCATCCTCCCTAGGCATATTCTTGTCCAATTAGGGTTTCTAACCAATCTTGTGCATCCAATAGGTGTGTTTGTGTCATTGGATGAACATTTAGGTCATTTTCGTCCTCCCTAGTCTTATTCTTGTCCAATTAGGGTTTTAAGCAATCTTGTGCATCCAATAAGTTCATTTGTGTCATTGGATAAATAGTTAGGTCATTTTCGTCCTCCCTAGGCTTATTCTTGTCAAATTAGGGTTTCTAACCAATCTTGTGCATCCAATTGGTGTGTTTGTGTCATTGGATGAATATTTAGGTTATTTTCGTCCTCCCTAGTCTTATTCTTGTCCAATTAGGGTTTTAAGCAATCTTGTGCATCCAATAAGTTCATTTGTGTCATTGGATGAATAGTTAGGTCATTTTCGTCCTCCCTAGGCTTATTCTTGTCAAATTAGGGTTTCTAACCAATCGTGTGCATCCAATAGGTGTGTTTGTGTCATTGGATGAACATTTAGGTCATTTTCGTCCTCCCTAGGCTTATTCTTGTCCAATTATGGTTTTTAACCAATCTTGTGCATCCAATAGGTGTGTTTGTGTCATTGGATGAACATTTAGGTCATTTTCGTCCTCCGTAGGCTTATTCTTGTCCAATTAGGGTTTCTAACCAATCTTGTGCATCCAATAGGTGTGTTTGTGTCATTAGATGAACATTTAGGTCATTTTCGTCCTCCCTAGTCTTATTCTTTTCTAATTAGGGTTTTAAGCAATCTTGTGCATCCAATAAGTTCATTTGTGTCATTGGATGAATAGTTAGGTCATTTTCGTCCTCCCTAGGCTTATTCTTGTAAAATTTGGGTTTCTAACCAATCTTGTGCATCTAATAGGTGTGTTTGTGTTATTGGATGAACATTTAGGTCATTTTCGTCCTCCCTAGTCTTATTCTTGTCCAATTAGGGTTTTAAGCAATCTTGTGCATCCAATAAGTTCATTTGTGTCATTGGATGAATAGTTAGGTCATTTTCGTCCTCCCTAGGCTTATTCTTGTCAAATTAGGGTTTCTAACCAATCGTGTGCATCCAATAGGTGTGTTTGTGTCATTGGATGAACATTTAGGTCATTTTCGTCCTCCCTAGGCTTATTCTTGTCCAATTAGGGTTTTTAACCTATCTTGTGCATCCAATAGGTGTGTTTGTGTCATTGGAGGAACATTTAGGTCATTTTCGTCCTCCCTAGGCTTATTCTTGTCCAATTTGGGTTTCTAACCAATCTTGTGCATCCAATAGGTGTGTTTGTGTCATTGGATGAACATTTAGGTCATTTTCGTCCTCCCTAGGCTTATTCTTGTCCAATTAGGGTTTCTAAACAATCTTGTGCATCCAATAGGTGTGTTTGTGTCATTGGATGAACATTTAGGTCATTTTCGTCCTCCCTAGGCTTATTCTTGTCCAATTAGGGTTTTTAACCAATCTTGTGGATCCAATAAGTTCATTTGTGTCATTGGATGAACATTTAGGTCATTTTCATCCTCCCTAGGCTTATTCTTGTCCAACTAGGGTTTCTAACCAATCTTGTTCATCCAATAGGTGTGTTTAGTCATTTGATGAACATTTAGGTTATTTTCGTCCTTCCTAGGCTTATTCTTGTCCAATTAGGGTTTTTAACCAATCTTGTGCATCCAATAAGTTCATTTGTGTCATTGGATTAACAATTAGGTCATTTTCGTCCTCCTTAGGCTTATTCTTGTCCAATTAGGGTTTCTAACCAATCTTGTTCATCCAATAGGTGTGTTTAGTCATTTGATGAACATTTAGGTTATTTTCGTCCTCCCTAGGCTTATTCTTGTCCAATTAGGGTTTTTAACCAATCTTGTGCATCCAATAAGTTCATTTGTGTCATTGGATGAATATTTAGGTCATTTTCATCCTCCCAAGGCATATTCTTGTCCAATTAGGGTTTCTAATCAATCTTGTGCATCTAATAGGTGTGTTTGTGTCGTTGGATGAACATTTAGGTCATTTTCGTCCTCCCTAGTCTTATTCTTGTCCAATTAGGGTTTTCAGCAATCTTGTGCATCCAATAAGTTCATTTGTGTCATTAAATGAATAGTTAGGTCATTTTCGTCCTCCCTAGGCTTATTCTTGTCCAATTAGGATTTCTAAACAATCTTGTGCATCCAATAGGTGTGTTTGTGTCATTGGATGAACATTTAGGTCATTTTCGTCCTCCCTAGGCTTATTCTTGTCCAATTAGGGTTTTTAACCAATCTTGTGCATCCAATAGGTGTGTTTGTGTCATTGGATGAACATTTAGGTCATTGTCGTCCTCCCTAGGCTTATTCTTGTCCAATTAGGGTTTCTAACCAATCTTCAGCATCCAATAGGTGTGTTTGTGTCATTGGATGAACATTTAGGTCATTTTCGTCCTCCCTATGCTTATTCTTGTACAATTAGGGTTTTTAACCAATCTTGTGCATCCAATAGGTGTGTTTGTGTCATTGGATGAACATTTAGGTCATTTTCGTCCTCCCTAGGCTTATTCTTGTCCAATTAGGGTTTTTAACCAATCTTGTGCATCCAATAAGTTCATTTGTGTCATTGGGTGAACATTTAGGTCATTTTCGTCCTCCCTAGGCTTATTCTTGTTCAATTAGGGTTTCCAACCAATCTTGTGCATCCAATAGGTGTGTTTAGTCATTTGATGAACATTTAGGTCATTTTTGTCCTCCCCAGGCTTATTCTTGTCCAATTAGGGTTTCTAACCAATCTTGTGCATCCAATAGGTGTGTTTGTGTCATTGGATGAACATTTAGGTCATTTTCGTCCTCCCTATGCTTATTCTTGAACAATTAGGGTTTCTAACCAATCTTGTGCATCCAATAGGTGTGTTTGTGTCATTGGATGAACATTTAGGTCATTTTCGTCCTCCCTAGTCTTATTCTTGTCCAATTAGGGTTTTAAGCAATCTTGTGCTTCCAATAAGTTCATTTGTGTCATTGGATGAATAGTTAGGTCATTTTCGTTCTCCCTAGGCTTATTCTTGTCAAATTAGGGTTTCTAACCAATCTTGTGAATCCAATAGGTGTGTTTGTGTCATTGGATGAACATTTAGGTCATTTTCGTCCTCCCTAGTCTTATTCTTGTCCAATTAGGGTTTTAAGCAATCTTGTGCATCCAATAAGTTCATTTGTGTCATTGGATGAATACTTAGGTCATTTTCGTTCTCCCTAGGCTTATTCTTGTCAAATTAGGGTTTCTAACCAATCTTGTGCATCCAATAGGTGTGTTTGTGTCATTGGATGAACATTTAGGTCATTTTCGTCCTCCCTAGTCTTATTCTTGTCCAATTAGGGTTTTAAGCAATCTTGTGCTTCCAATAAGTTCATTTGTGTCATTGGATGAATATTTGGGTCATTTTCATCCTCCCTAGGCATATTCTTGTCCAATTAGGGTTTCTAACCAATCTTGTTCATCCAATAGGTGTGTTTGTGTCATTGGATGAACATTTAGGTCATTTTCGTCCTCCCTAGGCTTATTCTTGTCCAATTAGGGTTTTTAACCAATCTTGTGCATCCAGTAGGTGTGTTTGTGTCATTGGATGAACATTTAGGTCATTGTCGTCGTCCCTAGGCTTATTCTTGTCCAATTAGGGTTTCTAACCAATCTTGTGCGTCCAATAGGTGTGTTTGTGTCATTGGATGAACATTTAGGTCATTTTCGTCCTCCCTATGCTTATTCTTATACAATTAGGGTTTTTAACCAATCTTGTGCATCCAATAGGTGTGTTTGTGTCATTGGATGAACATTTAGGTCATTTTCTTCCTCCCTAGGCTTATTCTTGTCCAATTAGGGTTTTAAGCAATCTTGTGCTTCCAATAAGTTCATTTGTGTCATTGGATGAATATTTGGGTCATTTTCATCCTCCCTAGGCATATTCTTGTCCAATTAGGGTTTCTAACCAATCTTGTTCATCCAATAGGTGTGTTTGTGTCATTGGATGAACATTTAGGTCATTTTCGTCCTCCCTAGGCTTATTCTTGTCCAATTAGGGTTTTTAACCAATCTTGTGCATCCAATAAGTTCATTTGTGTCATTGGGTGAACATTTAGGTCATTTTCATCCTCCCTAGGCTTATTCAGGTCCAATTAGGGTTTTTAACCAATCTTGTTCATCCAATGGGTGTGTTTGTGTCATTGGATGAACATTTAGGTCATTTTCGTCCTCCCTAGTCTTATTCCTGTCCAATTAGGATTTTAAGCAATCTTGTGCATCCAATAAGTTCATTTGTGTCATTGGATGAATATTTAGGTCATTTTCGTCCTCCCTAGGCTTATTCTTGTCCAATTAGGGTTTCTAACCAATCTTGTGCATCCAATAGGTGTGTTTGTGTCATTTGATGAACATTTAGGTCATTTTCGTCCTGCCTATGCTTATTCTTGTCCAATTAGGGTTTTTAACCAATCTTGTGCATCCAATAGGTGTGTTTGTGTCATTGGATGAACATTTAGGTCATTTTCGTCCTCCCTAGGCTTATTCTTGTCCAATTAGGGTTTTTAACCAATCTTGTGCATCCAATAAGTTCATTTGTGTCATTGGGTGAACATTTAGGTCATTTTCGTCCTCCCTAGGCTTATTCTTGTCCAATTAGGGTTTTTAAACAATCTTGTGCATCCAATAGGTGTGTTTGTGTCATTGGATGAACATTTAGGTCATTTTCGTCCTCCCTAGTCTTATTCTTGTCCAATTAGGGTTTTAAGCAATCTTGTGCATCCAATAAGTTCATTTGTGTCATTGGATGAATAGTTAGGTCATTTTCGTCCTCCCTAGGCTTATTCTTGTCAAATTAGGGTTTCTAACAAATCTTGTGCATCCAATAGGTGTGTTTGTGTCATTGGATGAATATTTAGGTTATTTTCGTCCTCCCTAGTCTTATTCTTGTCCAATTAGGGTTTTAAGCAATCTTGTGCATCCAATAAGTTCATTTGTGTCATTGGATGAATAGTTAGGTCATTTTCGTCCTCCCTAGGCTTATTCTTGTCAAATTAGGGTTTCTAACCAATCGTGTGCATCCAATAGGTGTGTTTGTGTCATTGGATGAACATTTAGGTCATTTTCGTCCTTCCTAGGCTTATTCTTGTCCAATTAGGGTTTTTAACCAATCTTGTGCATCCAATAAGTTCATTTGTGTCATTGGATTAACATTTAGGTCATTTTCGTCCTCCCTAGGCTTATTCTTGTCCAATTAGGGTTTCTAACCAATCTTGTGCATCCAATAGGTGTGTTTGTGTCATTGGATGAACATTTAGATCATTTTCGTCCTCCCTAGGCTTATTCTTGTCCAATTAGGCTTTTTAACCAATCTTGTGCATCCAATAAGTTCAATTGTGTCATTGGATGAACATTTAGGTCATTTTCGTCCTCCCTATGCTTATTCTTGTACAATTAGGGTTTTTAACCAATCTTGTGCATCCAATAGGTGTGTTTGTGTCATTGGATGAACATTTAGGTCATTTTCGTCCTCCCTAGGCTTATTCTTGTCCAATTAGGGTTTCTAAACAATCTTGTGCATTCAATAGGTGTGTTTGTGTCATTGGATGAACATTTAGGTCATTTTCGTCCTCCCTATGCTTATTCTTGTACAATTAGGGTTTTTAACCAATCTTGTGCATCCAATAGGTGTGTTTGTGTCATTGGATGAACATTTAGGTCATTTTCGTCCTCCCTAGGCTTATTCTTGTCCAATTAGGGTTTTTAACCAATCTTGTGCATCCATTAGGTGTGTTTGTGTCATTGGATGAACATTTAGGTCATTTTCATCCTCCCTAGGCTTATTCTTGTCCAATTAGGGTTTTTAACCAATCTTGTGCATCCAATAGGTGTGTTTGTGTCATTGGATGAACATTTAGGTCATTTTCGTCCTCCCTAGGCTTATTCTTGTCCAATTAGGGTTTTTAACCAATCTTGTGCATCCAATAAGTTCATTTGTGTCTTTGGATGAACATTTAAGTCATTTTCATCCTCCCTAGGCTTATTCTTGTCCAATTAGGGTTTCTAACCAATCTTGTGCATCCAATAGGTGTGTTTAGTCATTTGATGAACATTTAGGTCACTGTCGTCCTCCCTAGGCTTAATCTTGTCCAATTAGTGTTTTTAACCAATCTTGTGCATCCAATAAGTTCATTTGTGTCATTGGATTAACATTTAGGTCATTTTCGTCCTCCCTAGGCTTATTCTTGTCCAATTAGGGTTTCTAACCAATCTTGTGCATCCAATAGGTGTGTTTGTGTCATTGGATGAACATTTAGGTCATTTTCGTCCTCCCTAGGCTTATTCTTGTCCAATTAGGGTTTTTAACCAATCTTGTGCATCCAATAAGTTCATTTGTGTCATTGGATGAATAGTTATGTCATTTTCGTCCTCCCTAGGCTTATTCTTGTCAAATTAGGGTTTCTAACCAATCGTGTGCATCCAATAGGTGTGTTTGTGTCATTGGATGAACATTTAGTTCATTTTCGTCCTCCCTAGGCATATTCTTGTCCAATTAGGGTTTCTAACCAATCTTGTGCATCCAATAGGTGTGTTTGTGTCATTGGATGAACATTTAGGTCATTTTCGTCCTCCCTAGGCTTATTCTTGTCCAATTAGGGTTTTTAACCAATCTTGTGAATCCAATAAGTTCATTTGTGTCATTGGATGAATAGTTAGGTCATTTTCGTCCTCCCTAGGCTTATTCTTGTCCAATTAGGGTTTCTAACCATTCTTGTGCATCCAATAGGTGTGTTTAGTCATTTGATGAACATTTAGGTTATTTTCGTCCTCCCTAGGGTTATTTTTGTCCAATTAGGGTTTTTAACCAATCTTGTGCATCCAATAAGTTCATTTGTGTCATTGGATTAACATTTAGGTCATTTTCGTCCTCCCTAGGCTTATTCTTGTCCAATTAGGGTTTCTAACCAATCTTGTGCATCCAATAGGTGTGTTTGTGTCATTGGATGAACATTTAGGTCATTTTCGTCCTCCCTAGGCTTATTCTTTTCCAATTAAGGTTTTTAACCAATCTTGTGCATCCAATAAGTTCATTTGTGTCATTGGATGAATAGTTAGGTCATTTTCGTCCTCCCTAGGCTTATTCTTGTCAAATTAGGGTTTCTAACCAATCGTGTGCATCCAATAGGTGTGTTTGTGTCATTGGATGAACATTTAGGTCATTTTCGTCCTCCCTAGGCATATTCTTGTCCAATTAGGGTTTCTAACCAATATTGTGCATCCAATAGGTGTGTTTGTGTCATTGGATGAACATTTAGGTCATTTTCGTCCTCCCTAGGCTTATTCTTTTCCAATTAAGGTTTTTAACCAATCTTGTGCATCCAATAAGTTCATTTGTGTCATTGGATGAATAGTTAGGTCATTTTCGTCCTCCCTAGGCTTATTCTTGTCAAATTAGGGTTTCTAACCGATCGTGTGCATCCAATAGGCGTGTTTGTGTCATTGGATGAACATTTAGGTCATTTTCGTCCTCCCTAGGCATATTCTTGTCCAATTAGGGTTTCTAACCAATCTTGTGCATCCAATAGGTGTGTTTGTGTCATTGGATGAACATTTAGGTCATTTTCGTCCTCCCTAGGCTTATTCTTGTCCAATTAGGGTTTTTAACCAATCTTGTGCATCCAATAAGTTCATTTGTGTCATTGGATGAACATTTAGGTCATTTTCGTCCTCCCAAGGCATATTCTTTTCCAATTAGGGTTTCTAACCAATCTGGTGCATCCAATAGGTGTGTTTGTGTCTTTTGATGAACATTTAGGTCATTTTCGTCCTCCCTATGCTTATTCTTGTCCAATTAGGGTGTTTAACCAATCTTGTGCATCCAATAGGTGTGTTTGTGTCATTGGATGAACATTTAGGTCATTTTCGTCCTCCCTAGGCTTATTCTTGTCCAATTAGGGTTTTTAACCAATCTTGTGCATCCAATAAGTTCATTTGTGTCATTGGGTGAACATTTAGGTCATTTTCGTCCTTCCTAGGTTTATTCTTGTCCAATTAGGGTTTTTAACCAATCTTGTGCATCCAATAGGTGTGTTTAGTCATTTGATGAACATTTAGGTTATTTTCGTTCTCCCTAGGCTTATTCTTGTCCAACTAGGGTTTTTAACCAATCTTGTGCATCCAATAAGTTCATTTGTGTCATTGGATTAACATTTAGGTCATTTTCGTCCTCCCTAGGCTTATTCTTGTCCAATTAGGGTTTCTAACCAATCTTGTGCATCCAATAGGTGTGTTTGTGTCATTGGATGAACATTTAGGTCATTTTCGTCCTTCCTAGGCTTATTTTTGTCCAATTAGGGTTTTTAACCAATCTTGTGCATCCAATAAGTTATATTGTGTCATTGGATGAACATTTAGGTCATTTTCGTCCTCCCTAGGCTTATTCTTGTCCAATTACGGTTTTTAACCAATCTTGTGCATCCAATAAGTTCATTTGTGTCATTGGATTAACATTTAGGTTATTTTCGTCCTCCCTAGGCTTATTCTTGTCCAATTAGGGTTTTTAACCAATCTTGTGCATCCAATAAGTTCATTTGTGTCATTGGATGAATATTTAGGTCATTTTCAACCTCCCAAGGCATATTCTTGTCCAATTAGGGTTTCTAATCAATCTTGTGCATCCAATAGGTGTGTTTGTGTCATTGGATGAACATTTAGGTCATTTTCGTCCTCCCTAGGCTTATTCTTGTCCAATTAGGGTTTTTAATCAATCTTGTGCATCCAATAGGTGTGTTTGTGTCATTGTATGAACATTTAAGTCATCATCGTCGTCCCTAGGCTTATTCTTGTCCAATTAGGGTTTCTAACCAATCTTGTGCATCCAATAGGTGTGTTTGTGTCATTGGATGAACATTTAGGTCATTTTCGTCCTCCCTATGCTTATTCTTATACAATTAGGGTTTTCAACCAATCTTGTGCATCCAATAGGTGTGTTTGTGTCATTGGATGAACATTTAGGTCATTTTCGTCCTCCCTAGGCTTATTCTTGTCCAATTAGGGTTTTTAACCAATCTTGTGCATCCAAT